>JAUPMG010026195.1:0-14902 GCA_031762675.1 Pachysandra terminalis | reverse complement strand
ATCATAATGAGTGAGGAGACTTGTATTTTCTGTGTTGAGGGACTAGCTATCCCAATATACCAATTTATTTGTCCTATAGACCTTATTGAGTGAATCTGTTGGTTATTGATAAATAATGTTTCCCTGAGGAGATTTCACACTTGTCATGCCTTGGATATTTTGCCTTTCATAAAAAATAAGTGGGGGAATTATGCCATCTAGGTCGAATCCCCTTAAAACTATGATACGTACATAGAATATTCTATCTTTGAGAGTGGTCGTGTATGCAGGGGGATGGTTCGTTAAGACATCTTGCTCAAGGACGGATCGATAATGTGGGGACTTATGTTATGAATATAACTAACAGCTGCATTGCATAGTAGATATTGTTTGTTAGATCACACTTGGTGATTATACATGATAGGTGCATAGCATGCATTATTAAATCTTGACCTCATGCATATAATAGATGTTTCACTTGCATATTGACTTATTATTTACTCACAATCATCATATATCACACATTATGTTACTGTTTATTGGATCACTATTGGAGAGTGGCATTGTCCCTACTTCAATCATATATTTTGTTAAAGTTGTTTATTTACTAAGCTAAGTGTAGCTTACGTTTTCAAGCAACCATATTTCAGAAATTATAGAAGAAGATGACTTGGATTATGGAGACCAAGCCTTCGACCAAAATTTGGAGGAAGCTACTGATTTTATCGAGGAATCGTTAGGATACTTATTAGGGATTTTACTCGTTTTTGCTGGCTTGCATGCCAAGGTTTACACATGGCAATTGTTGGGCCATATTTTACATAGGTATTTGATTAGCATGAAACTAAGTATTTTATTTTGATTTTCCGCTGCAATGACGTTATATGTTTTGATTGTAGTAGCCTTATTTTGACTATCTTTTCATTATTAAATAAATTCTCAGATTTCACTTATGGTTTGGCTATTATTGATTACCACTCCCATTGTGGAAGGGGGTGAGAGTTATGTTTCAGACTTTGAGGGACTCAAATGAGAACTCTTAAGTTTGGGATGTGATAGTTTCACATGGGATTACCATGAAATACCAGGATTAGACAGAAAACTAGTGGAACACGATCTACTAATGAAATAAGACTTTAAACCCTTAAAACAGCCACCAAGGATGATATCGGCAAAGATTAGTTTGAATATCAATGAAGAGATGGACATGTTACTCTACATAGGGTTCATTAAGCCAATTATGTATGCAGAATGGCTTTTGAATGTAGTGCCAGTGATGAAGAAGAACGGAAAGCTAAGAGTATGCATAGACTTCCGAAATCTCAACTTATTAACTCCTAAAGATGAGTACCCTATGCTAGTAGCCAATCTTCTGGTCAATGGGGTAGCAAGGAACGAGCTTTTTTCTTTCATGGATGGACATTCAAGGTACAATCAAACTTTCACTGTTGAGGAAGATGTTGCCAAAACGGCATTAAGATGCTCTGGAGCCAAAGGGAGTTATTGTTGGAAGGTCATGCCTTTCGGTCTGAAGAATGTCAGAGCAACATACCAACAAGCGATGAATCTTATATTCCACGACATGATCGGTCACTTCATAGATGTGTACATAGACGATATCGTAGTAAAATCCAGAAAGAATGAAGTTCATATGACCAAGCTAAGGTGAACATTTGAAAGTATGAAATCCTTTAAGATGAAAATGAATCCTCTAAAATGCGCTTTCAGAGTCAAAGCAAGCAACTTTCTGGGTTTTCTTGTTCATCAGAGGGCATAAAAGTAGACAGCAATAAGGCAAAGAGCATTCTTAACGCTAAGCCTCCTTGAATAAGAAACAACTTCTATGATTCCTCAGCCAGGTAAATTTTTTGAGAAGATTCATTTTAAACTCAACAGGAAAGATGAGTTCACTTTCTGCAGTGACCCTGACCCGACTAGAATAATTATAGATTAAATCCTAATTAATCTAATAATTACACACCGGGGATTTTATGAAAGACACAAAGTAGGATTGGACTAATTAATAATTATGAAAAATCATGGGACAATTGTCTAATTAATTAAGAATTAGTGTATGGGCTGGACCTCTAATCTATATGGGTCAGAACACTAAGGCTAACGAATTGGGCCTAAAACTCAGTTAAAGTCCAATAAGACTTAGACAGGTAATTAAAAATTAATGTAAGCGTAATTAAGGAAGATATCAAACACATAACAGATTCTCTCCTATTTGAAATATAAATTAAAATATTTGAATTCAAACAAACTAAAAAGGATAGAGTTCTAGTAGATGAAGGAACCTAAAACTAGGAAAGAGGAGAGAAAAAGTGTCTCTAGGCTTGGACGGCCAAAACAGAGGAAGAAGAAAGAGGATCAGGTTTGGTTCTGCTGAAAAAGAGAGAGAATGAGGAGACCATTGAGGAAGAAGGAAAAAAGAAGTAATGGAGAAAACAAGAAAAACGTATTGTAGGAAAAAGGAGGCTAGAGAAACTGAGAGAAAGAAAGAGGAGAAAAGAGAGAAGAAAATAAAAGAATTTACAGCTATGGGAATAAACCTAGGAAGAGTAAGAAGAAGGAAGAAAGTGAAGATGAGGAAGGTTGGGTATGACGGCCATGAAGAAAATGAAGACGAGGACGACTGACTAGAGGAAGGGACAAAGGAAAGAGAACATTGATGAGACAACATCTAAAGAGGCAGGAAAAGCTAGATGAGGATAGGGACTACTATTAGGCAAGAAAAGGTAGGGATTTCCATCGATTTTACGGTAATCATATTCATGGATCTTAGCAATGCTATAGCTATAGGTTCGAATGCATGATTTGATGATTTTAGGCATGATCTGAACAGTTTAATGAGATCTTATAGCATGTTATCCATGAACATTGAATAATATACTATGAAGGATTGAATGTCTACTTGATTAATCATGTTTAGATCTAAGTTTATTATCTTTGGGATAATCCTATGAGTTCTTGTAATTAATTATGATTTTCTGGAATCATTTCAGGTGTGGTGATTGATTTGTGTAATAAAGATCTATATGTATAGTCTATATTTGAGGGATTAAGTTTTGAATAATTGTATGATGATTAGAAGTTGATATTTGAAGTTTAGAAGTACAAAAATACATACATGAGAGTCTGGGCACGAAGCCCTAGGAAGAAAATCCAAATCTGGGTTAAATTGTACATTTAGTAGGTTCCTCGGTACATACCGAGACATCTACCAAAATCATCGGTGGTCACTTGGTACATACCGAGACATCTACCGAGAGTTACAAACTCTCGGGATGATCTACCGAAGCTCAGTACATACTGAGGCATCAACCGAGACCCTCGGTAGGTCACTCGGTACATACCAAGACATCTACTGAGAATGATCAAACTCTCAGGAAGATCGACCGAAGCTCGGTACATACCGAGACATCTACTGAGAATCATCAAACTCTCGGGAAGATCGACCGAAGCTCGGTACATACCGAGACATCGACCGAACCTTTCGGTGGATCACTCAGTACATACCGAACATCTACCGAAGCACAAATGACTTCAAATTTTGAGAGAAGATCCCTAAGTGTGTTGTACACATGCCTATGTAGTTGGTTTGTGTGCAAAAGGTGTGGTTATGGTTGAACATTAAATAGTGTACAATAAGGTTTAAAATTCAGGAAAATAGGACAGTCCTGGATGAGATATAAGGAGATTTTGACCTTAATGAGTTGAGCATGGATACTGGACTACATGGTAGGATAGGGATGATTAACAATGTCTGTATAGGAAATTGAGTGACTTGAGTGGTGTTTATAGCATTCACTGTTCAGACTTATGCTTGGTTTTAATGATGATTTGTATGGTGTATGAGGAGTACTGGGAGTATCCACTATCTGTATATGATTGATTGTGATGTTTGAATTATATTATGAGTGATGCTGGGAGCATCCATTGTATGTTAAGAGTGGTGTTGGAAGCATCCATTGTATGTTATGAGTGATGCTGGGAGCATCCATTGTATGTTGTGAATGATACTGAGAGCATCCATTGTATGATGTGAGCGATGTTGGGAGCATCCATTGTATTGTGTGAGTGATGCTGGGAGTATCCATTATATGATTGAGAGTGGTGCTGGGAGCATCCACTGAAAGTCAATGGGATTGACTATATTCTATGTAAAGGTGTGTTTCCACCGTGGGTGAAAGTCTCTTAAGGAATGGTACTGATGTGTTCTTCCGTGAGGTGAAAGTCCCATAAAGAACAAAGGTTTACTGGTGTGTTCTTCCATGAGGTCAAAGTCCCTTAAAGAACAAGGTACTAGTGCATTCTTCTGTGAGGTGAAAGTCCCTTAAAGAATGGAATTGTGCATTCTACCGTGGGTGCAAGTCCATTAAAGAATGGGTTGAATGGTCCTATGATTGATTGAACATATGATTAGGCTTGGCCAGATTATTCCCGCATTGCATTACATATCATCCTCATTTCATAATTGCATCATACCACATTGCATTGATCATTGCACATGTTTGATTAAGTTATTGTAGTGCATTTCCATTGTAACTTGCTTGACTTGTTTGTGCTTGTAATTGGGTTGCAAGGTTGGACCTTGTGGATATTGGTACTGGTTATGAGTGTACTTCCACCGTGGGTGAAAGTCCCTAAAAGAATGTTGGCCGTAACATAGTAGGACCATGTGGTTATTTGTGAACATAGTCGGACTATGTGATTGTCATGATACTTGTATGTTTGTATTACATAGTGGGACCATGTGTATGTAGTTATATTGTATAGTGGGACTATGCAATGTTTGCTTGGCATGGTGGGACCATGTTGTTGTTTGTGAACATAGTGGGACTATGTGTTTGTTTTGTGCTACTTATTTGTTGTATTATATGGTGAGACCATGTGGATGTTTGTTGTGTACATAGTGAGACTATGTGTTTTCTTGTATTACATGGTGGGACCATGTGGATAGATGTTTTTGTTAAGTATATAGTGGGACTATGTGGTTGTTGTAATATGCATGATGGGATCATGTAGGATATGTTTGGGTTCATAGTGGGACTATGAGGTTTGATTTAAGGAGAAGTCAAAGATTATGTATGTGGATGACTTGATTGTCAAGACCAAAAAGAGGTTGGACCACATGACAGATTTGAAGGTGTTTGAACAATGTCAGAAATTCAAGTTGAAAATAAACCTATTGGAGTGCGCATTAGACGTATCATCCAACAAGTTTCTTGGCTTCATTGTACATCGGCATGGGATTAATCTTAATCCAACAAAGGCAGGAGTACAAAATCTTGTAGCTTCATCCAACTTCAAGGAGTTGAAACAATTCCTCAATAAGGTGTCATACATCAAACATTTTTTGTTGGGACTTGAACAACACAGTATTCTTGAAAACTTTTCTAAAGATGGGATTCGATGAATCAAGAGAAAATAAGTAAAGCAAACAAATATGAAAGACAAAATAAAGCAAAGAAGAACACAGAAATTACGTGGTTCGGCGATCTTGCCTACATCCACGGAGCGCATCAAAAATCCACTAAAATCTTGAAGTTTTACAATATGAGAAAAACCTTATGAAAACCTAAATCTGAAACTGGAAACAACATAGTTATAATAGGGCTTGACCTGCCTCAGGGGCGCTACCCCTCGCCCTCCCAGCAGGGGGCACTGCCCCGTGCGCCCCGTGAGCTGACAGCACAGTTCGACTCGAGGTTTTCCCTGCTTGCAAACTAGCTCAGGCTCCACAAACCCAACAAAATAAAGCTCGATAGTAAATCAGAGAGAGTATTGCAATAAAATGGAAGAGAGAGTATAATCTAATGAGGGTTGCACGAGGTTGATCCACTCTGCAAACATGGAAAGGAAGAAAGAAGGTTGCTGTTCTCGGTCTCCATGAGACTACGTACAGAGACGAGTAACTAACCAAATGAGTCGAGTCACATGCTAATATGGTGGAGAACTGACTATCACGTGCTGATCATACGCATATAATGGTGCCACGTGACACATGGATTGACCTGAAATTTTTCAGTAGGGATTGTCATAGGGGCAATGTGGGCCCTGTCTGGTATATCTACAGTACATGTCATTTACACTACTAGATCCACTCCCTATATCACTCTTGGCTCGGTTTGGTTGGGTTTCTACATGTATGGTTTGGTTTTGATTTTAAAATTATAAAACCGAATTACATCTGTTTCGTTTTGGGTTAAATCCTTGGTTAAACCGAATTGAACCGAAACCTAATACTTTAGTACATCTATTTATACTACTAAAGAAAGGGCTTATTGGAAAGCGTGCTTTTTTTTTTTTTATATATAACTTTTAATATGATAAAATATTTAATTAATTAAATGATAATATAGTCTTGATTTTTTCTAATAAAAGAGGATTGGAATAATTGCTTCCATCACTTTCAATTTTAAACAAAATATCAATGTATTACACGTGTCACCCGCTAGTATAATTTTAAACTAAATCAAACTGAACCGATTTAAATCAAATTATAGTTTATATATTAAGTATTATAGATGTATGTATATAGTCTATATACAATGAAATATTTATATTATATATGATAAATAAAACATGATATTATTTATATATATTATATATAATATAATTCAAGAAAACATTGTATTAACTCAATCCAAACCTAACCCAAACTGCAATTTCGATTGAGTTGATAAGTTTGGTTTTCATTTCAATTCAACTCAATTTTGGGTTAATCTTCACCAATGTCGATTTGATCTTAAATTGATGTCAACCCAAACCAAACTGAATCGGATTGCACACCTAACTCTTACTATCCTCAACTATATGATTATATGCAAAGTCTTGTATCATCTGGAGTGAGATAGTTGCACTAGATGTTTCAATGTGCAATTCACACACATGTACATCACGTATTTGTTGGTGTACACGGATGTAGGCCACCCATTCTATTTGGAATGAAAATTCTCTATTGCTATCCTTACAACTAAGGGATGGGAGGCTGTACACATCAACTCTTGATTAAGATATATACAATTCCGGTCCCTTGGTTGTAGGGATGATAGTAGAATTCGTAGTAGAAGAACTCAATTCTTCTATTTGTGATGAGAGCATTTCGTCTGGTCTAAAAAGCCTGGAATTTTTCTTGCACCTGCGTTGAAATGCTTGTACCCTGCTTTGAAATGCAAGGTACAAGCATTTCAACGCATGGTGTAAGAAAAATTTCAGACAAAATTCCAGACGAAATGCTCTTATTTGTGACCATCCATGCCAATGAACATGTGATGTGTGCGAAATTCATTGGTGCACACGGATGTCAGCCACCCATTCCGTCTCTGACCATGCATGCATGTCAACATAAGAGTTTTTATTTCCGTCAGTGTCTACTTAAATGCTGCAGTTTCTTGTTGTGATTTGAGAATAACAATCAAGCTATAATATTTATTTCACTTGGGATGTGTATGACCCGCTTTGTTCTTATGGATAAACACTCATGGGATAAGTTGCTCAATGGGAGCACTTATTCACAGCAACAATAAACTGTTTATTTGTAGAAAATAATGTTTGGTAAATATATTTATTTGAAGTACTTTTGAAAGCTTAGGGGATAAAATAGATATTATAAAAATATTATTTAAATTTAAAAATAACATTTATTTAAATGCTTGTAAAAATTTAGGGATAAAGTAAGTATTTTAAAAAAATTACTAAAATTGTAAAATAGCTTAACACATAAGAACTTGGGAGAAGCTACTCTCAACAGCTTCTCTTTATAGATAACCTTTCTCTACTGCTTATGGGTAAGCATTTACCCATAAGCACTGCCAAACACATTTAATTTTAAAAAGTGCTTATATAACCTATAAACTGCAATAAGTACTTATTGAAGCCGGACAAAGGCAGCCTTAGTGTTGTCCCATTCCTCCACCACCTCCGAAGCCGGCCACCACCATCTCCTCCACCAAAGGCAGTACCTCTACCGAACCCACCACCTGAACCTCCTCCAATTCCACCACCAAATCAACCACCCTTACAAACCCGCTACCACCGCTCCTTCCAAATCCACCACCAATGCCGCCACCTCTACTAAAAACCTCACTCTCCCACCACCTTTTCCATAACCACCTCCAAAACCTTTACTGAATCCCCCATCTTAGCAACACCAGTTGAATATTGAGTTAAATTCTCTCCCTCTGAATTTGATCTTCTTTTGCCTTTTCTTCTCCTTTTGTTATTTCAAAGCTTCTGCAATTAATATTAGAAAAAAAAAAAAAAATAGTCTCTAATTTTTAGTCTTAAAGGCGTTTGAACAGAAACAGACGACAGAGAATTTGTGCATACAAATGTGGGAAGAAAGCGGTAAGAAAATAAAAGGAATACTGTGGGGCCCAGTTCAAAATTTTACCACGCGCCTTTGGTTAATTTTTGCCACGTGGAAGTGTTGATTTATGCCAGATTTAAAAACTGTTTTCCACTACAACTAATTTGATTCAATATTTTGAGTATCAACTTATTTTTAAAAAAATTTCACTGGTTGTCAACGAGCCGAGCTTGAGTTTTATAAATAGACTCCTGCGCCAAGCTGAGACGAGATTGAGCACTTTAATTAGGCTTGTGAGCCGAATCCTGAACCCAAAATAGAGTTCAAGCTTAGTCGAGCTTGTATTAATGTATTTGAACCAAGTTGAGCTCTTTTTAATTTTATTTTTTTTTGCTTTGTCGAGTCAAGCCCTTCATGAGTCAACCCTAAGCCTAAAATAATTAATTACATGAACTTGAGCCTAAAATATTTTAATAAGGTTGAACCTAGGAGTTTAATTAGGGGTGGCAACGGGCTGGGTGGCTAAGCTGGCCTGGGGTCGGGCCATATTCTATATATAAGAGCACTTGTATTGGCCCAAGCCTAGCCCGACCCGGGCTTTGGGCTTAAAAGTGCTTGCTCAAGTCCACCCGTTGTATCATTAGTCAAGCCCAAGTCCACCTGAGCCCTCCCATGTTTGCCCACACAGAGCAAAAGCTCTTATATTTTGTTAGTTCAAAGAAATGATACCTGATCTTTCAAGAAGTGAATATGAAGTTCGAACCACTAAACCACAACCTTAAGGAATGATAAACTTAGGTAAAATTTACATATTACTCGTTATGAGTGCTCATATCATCGGGTCGGGCCAGATCGAGCTAATCTAATGCAAACTCGAGCCCAGCCTGAAAAAATAATCGGGCCTTAATTTTCAGCCCGGCCTGGTCCTACGAGCTACTAATCCTTGACCAAGCCCATGCACCCAAATATAGGGCTGAGCGGGTCACCCGACCCATTGCCACCGCTAGTGTTAATGGGTATCCCGTACTCGAAAATCATGACAGAACTGAAACCGTTTAAAAGGATTTGGTTATGGGTTTGTAGATCCGGTTCATCATTAGGTTTTGTTCTGGTTATATAAAAGATGGATCCCTTAAGAATCGGGTCTATGTGGGTGTACTCGATCGGGGTATTGGGTCTATTGGGTTTATTGAATAATCCATTAATTATTCTTTAAAGATAAGATATTTGAAACTAAACAAAAATTTAATTTATGTTTAAATAATACATTAGTTGAATTTTTGACAATTAATAATTATAATATTAATTAATTAGTCTAACTAAAACTAAACAAAATTTATTTTATAAATTTTTAAATATCCATTGGTATTGATGATGAGTCAATTTGGAAATTGATTTAATCCAATCGTATTTTGACACGTGACAAGGTCAAATGTGTAATTACATTCAAAGAATGCATAAATTAGAATTTCGAATATTGTCTGAAAGTATATTTCGAGGAAAGCCCACTCAGGGAGAATCATCTCGAAATAACAACACATTTCGAAGTCCTACTCAAAAATGGGTCTCGAATCACATACTTGCAATGGAACATGAAGGCATATTTATATTAACCACCATTAGTATTTTGAGGCTGTACCTCGAAATAAATAGTATTTTGTATTTCGAGAAGACATCTCGAAATAAACAATATTTTGTATTTCGCGAAGACGTCTCGAAATAACCAGTTATCATATCAAAATCATTGATATTCTGAAGCACCTTTCGAGATAATCATTTTTAACTCGAAAGTCTCTTACTTATACATAGGGGGAAATAAATCTTAGATTTTCAGGAATGGAGGGCCAGTGAGATAAGTCTTGTCAAGATCCTCGAAGATCTTGAAGTATTAAAAGACTTGAATCAATACAGAACTATAACGTATCATTACTTTTATAACGTTATATTCATTAAATTAACCAAACGTTGTGAAAACATTCATTGAAACGTTACATATTGAATTAGACATTTTGATATTCATTTTCAATTCAAAATGCCTGTTCAGCCAAACGTCTTTAATCGGTTCATGAAACGTTGCAAACAGTTAAAATAATGAGTCTGAGGCTATAAAGGAGGATGAGGCATCAGAAACAGGGATCGAAAATTCTGAGCATTTGGAACATCCTTTGAGAATTTGCAGAGCGTTTTGTCTTAGAATCATTTTTCTGAACTTTACCAAGTTCTGTGTTGTCTTTCTGAACCATTCCTAACTAATCTTACCCTTTCTCTCTTTGTATCCTTGGAAATCTTTCATTGGAATGGTCTTTCTGATTTAGGCCAGTGAAAGCAAGTATATTGAACCTTTGATTGCTCAAACCAATTGGTTAATTGACATTTTTTGGTCATTTACCGGTTTGTGCATCACTAGTATTAGACATCATTTTATGTTATGGATTGTGTGTAATGTGTGTTGGTGCAAATATTTTATCTAAATTTAGATAAATCTAAGTTTTTTGAATGAGATCATTATCGTGATAATCAAATAATATTAATATAGTTGAAATAAATATTTTTTTTTTATATACATTAGTGTAATAAGTATCGGGTACTCGACGGGTACCGGTTAAGAACTGGGTATTTGCGGGTTCGGTTGTGACAACTCCTATAGTGACCCGAACCTAAAAATTTGTACAATAATTTATTTGTGATTATTTAAATTATTTAAATAATTATGGATGGAACCTTGATTCTTGTTTGATTGACTTATGCTTATGATTAATGAACTGGTTGTGATAATAATATGTTTTGATAGTTATATTGCAAAATCGGGTTAATATGTAATTAAGGAAAGTGTGGGGAGTGAGATATAATTAAACATTAATAAAGTTGGGCCTTTAGGCTGAGATGGGTGGGCCTAGTAATATTCAGTCGTTTGGCCTAGTAAATAAATCTAAGGTTAATTTAGTAATTTCATTAAATTCAAATTAAGAAGATAAGGAGGTAGAGTTTCCAAGTGAATATGAATTGGTTATGGAAGGATATTCTATTAGGTATGTGTGTGTAAATTGATGAGAGAATTAAGGAAGAGGCTTGAATTCAAAAGAGAACTTGGGGTAAAATGGTTACTATGAGTAGTTTGGGGGTAGGTTTAATTATATAAATTAATGTGGGTTTGTAGACTAAATTAGAGAATAAGCAGGGATATATAATCATCTTAACAACCCTAAATCCTTTCTTATACAATCCTAGCCGTTTTGGCTTAGAGTGAGGGAGAGAGGAGGTTTGGCCATCATGTGGGGAAGAAAAAAAAGAAAAAGAAGAGGAAGAAGGAGAAGGAAAAGGGAAGATCGGTTGTCAATTCTTGAACACTCGAAGTAAGTTATATTCCCGTCTAATCCAGTACAGATCGTTATGATTAAATTTTATAAAATTTATATGTTGAAACTATTATCTAGACCGTCCCATATAAGAATTATATGTTGAAATTATTATCTGGACCGTCCAGTATGAAATTCATATGTTGAAATTATTATTTGCACCGTCCCGTATGAGAATTATATGTTGAAATAAGTATCCGGACCGTCCCATATGCAATTCTTCTGTTGAAATTATTATCTGCACCATCCCTATGAGATTTGTATGTTGAAATTATTATCTACACTGTCTTGTATGAGATTTGTATGTTGAAATTATTATCTAGACCGTCCCGTATGAAATTATATGCGTTAATTATTGTAGAAATTAACTGTATCCATTCCTGAATCGTTGCAAGCATGAAGAAATTATATTATAAATGTATTATATTAAACGGTAATGTATCTGGACCGTTTCCAGTATGAGAAATGTTGTTGTGAATTTAATATATTAATTCCGTGTGATTTTTGGACTGTTCCCGGTGTGGTAAAAACTCTGTCATTAGATTTAATATTTTTATCGGAATAATTATCTAGACCATTCCTGAGGTGGGAAAAACTCTGTTGTTAAATTTAATATTTTTATCGAAATAATTATCTGGACTGAACCTAGGATACTTTGATGTATTTATTTATATTAAATTATATACTATGTCTGGTTAGTTCTCGGCGTGTAAATATGTGCATGCGACACAGAAATATGAGTAAAATAGAAATCTGGATTGGTTCCGGGAATTATGATAAGTAGTTTTGAACTATGGAGTTAGTCATGACTTGGATCGATTGTGCTGAACTAGTACAATCATTGGTATTTTGACGGATTTATTGTGGACAAAATACCTGTGACGACTTCCGGCAGATTATCCGTGTGTATATGCGCTCGGATAGTTTCTGAAGGAGGTTATCACCGGAGATTCTATGTGTGAGATGACAACTGGACAATGTGTATTACATGCATGCTAGTTTAATATAATTGTTAAGTAGGCCTTGGAGGTGAAAGATGGGGTTCCTATTGAAAGGGATCTATAAAGGTTGTACTGTACCTTGGGTTGGAAGTCCCAAAAATTCGATCATCATGAGGTTGTACTGTACCTTGGGTTGAAATCCCCATTAAATTCAATAAGGTTGCCTTTGTACCATGGGTTGTAAGAACGAGGTTGAGGTGAACACCCGAATGAAGAGAGAGGGGTATCCGGCTACTCTTGGTGACTAGTTCCCTAATTTTAAGATGATAGTGAAGTTAAGATAAATGCTACTTAACATGAAGCATTAACTTAGTCATATCATTGCATTTGTCATTTGTATTTTATTGATATAAGCATAACATTTTAGTACATTTGAATGATGCATCCTCAAGACACTTGCATTGCATTCATACACTTTATTTATTTTTTATTTTCTCTTACGTTAATCTCATTATTTATTATCGTGTACTTGGATTGTACTACCAGTGTTCCATGAAGATTTTGACAATTGAGTTTACTTATTGGGCATTCCAAACTCATGCAACTTTTTATGTTGCAGATTGATAGATAACAGGAATGAAATTGACGTGGCAATATGATGATGCCTATTGTTGATTACAGAAACACTTTGATTTATATTTATTTATTGATTATGATGGATTGTGTTGGAATGACGATTACTTGAGCAGTTTTATTTTTTTGAGAATTGTCGACTCTTCTGAAGTCGTTAAGTGTATGTTTATAACTTCCGCACTCTGATTGGTGTAATAAAATTTTATTTATTTTATTGAGTTTATTTACGATGTTACGTTGGTTCCCGCTTTCCAGGGTTGGAACCCGAAGGTCTCATCTCGAGATCCGCACGACCCGCAAAGGGATTTGTGTTGCGAATCTGGGGTGTGACAACTCCGGACCCGGAACTGACAAGACCTAGAACAGTCCCATATAATAGGTTCGGTTCAAGGAATTATTAGACCCATCCCAATTCCGACCCGTTGACACCCCTACCTGAACCTACTTACAATCAAGAGCATGTGGAATAGTTGGAGTACTAGTTGGAGCATGCGAAAATGCGCGTCTAGCGTCGATTTGATTGAGTTGGTTTGGGTTTTTGATTTTTCATTTCAGTTTGGTTCGGTTTTCGGGTTGAGAAATTCAGTTCTCAATTCAATTCAACTTGATTTTGGGTTACCTTCACCGATGTCGATTTGATCTTGGATTAATGTCAACTCGAACCAAACCGAACCGGATTGCACACCTAACTCTTAATAACCTCAACTATATGAATATATGTGAACAAAACTAGGATAGATGAAATTGTGCCCTATATCGTCTGAGTTTGTTGACATTACTTATTCACTGGTGTGCAAAGATACACAGCACACATTTGATATTAAAAGATCTGTGGCCGTCCGTGTATGTCAGTGAATATGTAATGTGCGTGAACACAAGCCGTAACTATCTTGCTTCAAACAGTGTCCGGTTTCCGTTGCGGACGCTGTTGTACCTTTCAATGTCAACACAAGAGTTTTTATTTCTGTCCATAAATCTACTTGAATGTTTCAGTTTCTTGTTGCTATTGAGAATAACAATCAAGCTGGAATATTTATTTCACTTTGTGCTGTCCCATTCCTCCACCACCTCCGAAGTCGACAACCACCATCTCCCCCACAACTCTATGGATCCCACCACCTGAACCTCCTCCAATTCTTACACCTTTGTCAATTCTACCACCAAATTAATATGATAATCAATTTTTTAATCCTGATTTTTTTTTTGTGAGTTAAATATTTATCTTGCATTAATATTAAAACGGAGGGTTGAGTTGCTGCCTATCTATAATTTTTATATTAATAAGACTCTTATGATAACCATCCATATCTTAATGATTTTTCAGTTCTTTTATTTATTTATTTATTTATATTTATCATATGTAACACAATGATGAATGAACACCAAGATGTAACAGTGCAGCGGTTCCAAAGCAAGAAAAATCGTAGAGGACTATTGTAAAATGTATTATTCTCAATCTCATTTTTATCAATAAAAAAAAAGGATTTTTATGAAATTTGTACTTAATAATTTTTTTCTTCTAGTTGACTTGAAAAATCACTCACAATAAATCTTATTTTTTACCTTCCAAAAAAAATCTTGCCCCCCTAACATAAATTCGTGACTCCACCCCTGCCTAAAATCTCCCCGCTACCACCTCCCCTTCCAAATCCAACACCAATGCCACCACCACTACC
>JAUPMG010026175.1:0-14903 GCA_031762675.1 Pachysandra terminalis | reverse complement strand
CTCCATGAATAGCAGCCATGGAGCATGATATAAATGAGTGCACCTCTATAGAGGGCAGAAGGAACCCCTTTGGTTATGTCACTTGCTTCAGAGGATAGGTGAAGCCCTAGGAGTGCACTCCTTTTGGAAATGGAAGACAATCATGTGCTGACTTGCCACGTCTATAGCATGTGACGTGGAGGAACAGGTGGAGCCCTCTAGGTCTGCCACCACAGCTGCCATGTGCAAATATCATGCCCCTAAGCGAAGAAGCCTGTTATGTTAGAACACAATATACTAGGCCTGATTATAATTTGATGAATGCTGGTCCATAACCAAGAGAAGCTAAGTTTCTCTTTACATGTAGGTCTTGCAAGAGGGCTGGAAAAGCTTGCAATTTCATGAGGGCTTAAGTAAACGAACAGGATGAACAGAACCACACAAACATATCATAAATGGCACCTGTACAGCCTTGGCATTCCTAAGCATACAGATTTCAACTAATAGACTCACCTAACGATAAACGGTATATGATAGAAACGGCTAGTTGCACCTAAAGTCAAACAAAGGAAGTAAGATTTTTGGGGGTCTTTGAAATAAAAAAGTACCCATCAAACCTCAGAAATCAGATTTTTTTTTTTTTTTTTGATAACTTGGGTGTCCGGGCCTTAAACCCGACTAATCCCAAGTAGGAGGCTTGCGCAGCAACCCACCGCCACGACCTCCCACTTAAATCCGAACCTGCCCAGCTGGGGAATCGAACTTGAGACCGTGCGCCTAACCCACACAATCCCCTATTCGCCCATTATGATGAGATCCAAAGAAGATGTTAGTTCAATAGTCAAACAACTGGATGAAGTGCAGCAGATAAAGGGCCGGAAAATTTTGGATGACAACAATTGATGACCATTAATGTCAAATGACAACTAAAATTCTAGAATTTAGGTGGTTTAACCATAAAGCAGGTAATACAAACAGCTGAAGCAGATTTTAGAGGATCATAGGATGGTTGAATAAGGATCTGGAAGTTAGGGATGCTGGTCATGTAATCTGACAATGTTCAACAGATCTAAAATAAAAGAAAACCAATAAGAGAGATAAGAAAAGAAAAGATGAAAAAAGAGATAAAAACTTGAATGAGTAAGTTTGGGAGCTTCTAGTGTAGATCAGTAGGAAACTGATAAATAAGAGATCCTTACCACATCTGAGGCATATAAGCCACGGTACAAAGGTTTGCAATGGAATCAATAAGAAACCAAAAAGTAAAAATTCTCTCGCTTGCATGGACACAGTGCTATACATAATACCATCACAATAAACAAAATCACTAAGTCTTAGTTCTTGCAATTCTTAATACTTTCATTTTTTGGCAGTTGGCATCGAGTGGTTTCATGATAATTGTGATGCAGATGCAAAAGGCAGAAAATGAATCAATTTTCAGCAATCCTCAACCAAACAAATCAATCCTTAAAATGGACCTGAACGACACTCAACTAAAGCTTTTCTTTTTATAAAGGTAAATGTTAATTGCATATCTGTACTAATAAGTGAAAATGAGGCAGGATCCCTGTACAAGATTTGTCATAAAAGATGAAGGGAAGAATGAGAAAATAAAACAGGTTTGAATTAGTTAGATTGTTACTGGTATTATTTAATTTTATTATAGTAATTACCGCAGCTACTTCATGATGAATTCTGAGTTAGAATCTTTAGTAACCCACTTTTTCCAACTGTGTTCAAAAAATGAGTACTAATATTGTTAATTTTTGGATTAGGAATGGATAATTAAGGGGTGTTTTTTAAAATATAATGGAGCTGCAGTTAGTTCTAGTGAATAATGGAATCAGAAAAAGTCTTCTGTAATATTCAGAAACAGAAACGCTGATTGTTTTGTTTAAGAGCTATCTTCTCATGTATGCCCTGCCCTTGGGACGAAAAGACAACCAATCTCTAGGATCCATACCTGAGTGCAACAATTGTTGTTCGGGATCAAGAAATAATAATAAACACAGTAAGCAGAAGATCAAAACTATGCACAAAGATCCATGTGGTTCGGTAAAGCCTACGTCCACGGCATAGTATTTGAACTCGGGGATCGGATCAGGATCGTTCCCGGCCGATCCCAAGTTGGATCGCCGATCCAACTCCGGATTGGACGATCCGAAATCTATAAAAAAAAATTAAAAAAAAAAAAAATTTAACTCAACTCAGACCAACTCGAACGATCCGACTCGCCCAGTCTGAATGGGATCGCCCGATCCGTATCGGGATCGGAACGAGTCATTAGCTTATGGTTTACGTTAGTCTCGGATTCAACTCGGGGATCGGACGATCCTTAAAACTATGGTCCACGGGAGAGAAGAAGTTTCCACTATATCAAATAATGAATTAGGGTTACAAATTATACTCCTACCAGTATATATGGAAAATCCCCAATACACCCTTACAGAAAATTATCAGCAACATAAGTTGAATTTGGCAAAAGTAGTAACTATTCCTTGTACAACAGAAGTGCGTAATGACTACCGAAAATCATCAGAATGAAGTCAAAACCCAAACAAATCTTAACACCAGATTAATTTTTTTTAAGATCGAAAAACAAAAATGTATCAGAAGAAAAGAAGAGACAAAAAAGGACATGAAAAAAAACTAAAGAAGAAAGGTCCATCACAATGGTGAGTTCATCACCCTTCACGCAAAGCCTCTATAGCTATCAATCAAATACTTAATGAGAAAATCTGCTTCTTATTTTTTTGATAATTAACAGCAATTTCATTAAACATCAAGTGATAAAGAGCATACAAGTAAGAGGGAAGGGGTGTGGGGGCGCACAAGATGAGCACCAAAGCCCACAAGAACAAACAAAATGTAAAAATAGAAACCAAAACCATAGCCCCATGTCCAGGAAAGTAAGGACACCAACAAGAGCAAAGAAAGAAGCACCCAGTATACTATTCACCCCTTCACCCTCCGTCTCGCACCATATGTGGGGATGAACGAGCCACCTCCAACCATCCTACCAGAATATCATTCATAGAGAATCCTCTAAATGCAGGAAGGACAACCATCCATGAGCAAACCATAAGTAGAATAGAGTCAATAATCATCATCGTCGGTCTGGCTCTATTATCAAACACTCTCATATTCCTTTCCCCCCACAGAACCCAAAGTGATGCGTGCCATATGCCCAAGTACATCAATCTACCTCTCGCACCTAGCCTAGGAAGCCTCCACCGTGTCAGACACTCACTAGTCTCCTGAAGCATCACCCATCCAACCTCAAGTTAGCATAAGAAGGAAGCCCACACCTCTCTAGCCACAACACAATGTAGAAACAGATGAGCCACTGATTCCCCTGCCTCCTTACACATACAGCATATATGGGGTGACAACATCCAAGACGGCCACCTTTTCTAAAGCATATCACAAGTATTGATCTTATGGAGGATCGCAAGCCAAACAAAAGCCTTAACTCTAGGGAGACTAAAGGATATCCAGATACGACGAGAGGGAAGAGAGGCAAGAGTATGCTGAGGTCGAATAACAGACAAGGAGTTCACTGAAAAGACATTGCTACTACACGGACTCCAAATTCGACGGTCCCTACTCTAGGAATCAATGAGGACCTCCCCCAAGTCTGCAAGAGGGGTCCCAAGATCTACTAATTCTGCAACTCTCAGATCACTACGGAATGGAAGATTCCAAATCAGACCTGAGTCTGACCAAGAAAGGACGTCTGAAACAAGGGCATCCCTAACTGAGGTCACCCGGAAAAGACGAGCAAACCGGACGGCAAGGATAGACTCCCCCCACCAAAGATCGTACCAGAAATGAATCCGACTCCCATTACCCACATGGAGTCGGATGAAACTAGAAAACGAAGGAAAGATCAACGAAATCTCCTTCCAGATGCTAGCACTCGAACATCAAGCCGAGGAATTGCAATCCCAACCATTAGAATGCCCGCCAAATTTACTGTGAATCACTTTCCGCCAAAAGGCCTCCCTTTCCTCGCTGAATCTCCATAACCATTTTCCCAATAGCGCCGTCTTACGAAGAGCAATATGACCCAAGTTGAGGCCCCCATCTTCTACCTTCAAACAAACCGACTCCCACTTAACCAAATGGTATTTCCTCTCACCACCTCTCTCCCATAGAAAATCACGTTAAATTTTTTCTAGGCACTTTACATTGCTGCTAGGTGCCCTAAACAACAATAAGTAATAGACGGGGATATTAGCCAAGGCGGCTTTAATCAGAGTGATTCTCCCACCTAAAGACAGGTAGCTTTTCTTCCAAGTGGCTAGCCTCTTCCCCATTCTAACCACCACCGGGTCCCAAAAACTAGTAGAATTAGGATTACCACCAAGTGGTAAGCCCAGGTACAACAACGGCCAATCCTGTACCCTACACCCTAGGACTGATGCAAAGGTTTCCACCCTATCCCGACTCATATTCAGTCCTGCCAAGCTACTCTTATCCAATTTTACCTTTAACCCTGAAACCATCTCAAAGTATCTAATAATGGACTTGATCCAATAGGTTTGAATTTCCTCCACATGAATAAAGAGAAGGGTATCATCTACGAACTGTAGGTGTAAAATTCTCACATGATCCCTGCTCACCTCAAATCCAAAAAACAGACTAAGATCCTCACCTTTATTCATAAAACAGCTTAGCACATCAGCTACTAAGGTAAAAAGAAAGGGAGAAAGTTGATCACCCTGTCTTAATCCCCGAGTAGGAGCAACGAAACCATGCACCTCCCCATTCCGCAGAAAGGACAGCACAACGTTCCTAAAACATCATGCAATCCACTTCCTCCATCGGATACCAAAACCTTTCCATTCTAACACTTTATCAAGGAAATGCCACTCCACCCGATCATATGCTTTTTTGAGATCAAGTTTTAAGACCATGCCTTCTTTACCCGTCCTCCTCCATTCTTCAACCACTTCATTAGCAATTAACGCGCTATCCAGAATCTACCTGCCTGCTATAAATGCGCTTTGATTCAAAGCCACCAAATCTCCTATAACCCTTTTTCAATCTGGACACCAAAATCTTGGCTATGATCTTGTAAAGACTGGTCGTCAGACTAATAGGTCTAAAATCCTTGATCTCCAATGCACTAGCTTTCTTTGGGATAAGAGCAATGAATGTAGCATTTGTAGCCTTATTAATCACCCCCACCAACAAAAAACTCCTGAATTGCACTAATAAGATCATTTTTTACTGTTTTCCAACATTCTTGATAAAATGCAATTATGTAGCCATCAGGACCCGGGGCTTTATCCCTATCTAAGTCCCACACCGCCTCCTCAATTTCCTGTGCTTCTTTGTCACCCAGCTTGGAACTTGTGTGACCAGATGTTCAAAGAGACTCAAGATCATTAAAATTATTGAATCTCTCTGATAAAATGCAGTCTCTAAAAAAGATAGTACAGCGAGTACTACCTCACCTATTAGCTCAATGTCGTCTTCAAGGTTTTCGCAAAGCAGCAACATGAGCAATCTTCAAGTTTAACAATCAAATACAAATGCCGATGATCTTATCATTACGGTCACAAAAAAACACTCCAGTTCTATATGGTCGACGATTCCCAACTTAGCGATCATAACAGTCCATTTGGAATTCCTACTTGTTTTGATGATTGCAATGATGTAAAAAGTCACCACCAAATTCAAATTCCTCAAAGTTTATTATATTTCATGCCTTGGAATTTTTTTTCCCAAAAACAAAAGAAGAAAAAATCGTAGAATCCAATCAGCACTTCTACTACTAAACTATCAATTCAACAATCTTCACTTTTATAATGCTAATAATGCTGGAAATATTAAAGGATATGTTATACAATTATGTTGCCTTTCAAATGCCTGAAAGCATTTCATGAAAATAGCAATTCCATAATAAGTTACCTTGACAAACAAAACTACAAAAGGATCCACACTGGACTGAAAATAAAAGCATCGCAAACAAAAAGGTCTAGATTAGCCAAAAACTTTAACCTAATGTATTAAATCTCCCTCCATCATCACCAACACCTAGTTGTTGAATTCTCCATCACTCTTGGATACTATATACAAATGGAAAGATAGTGCCTTATTCATTTTATTTTCTTTTAGAATCACCCCCAAGTGTTAGTACTTAGTATAGATCACTTTGATTAGGAGGAGCACAAGTTCTCCAAATGTTTTTCAGTGGAAAAGGCAATGAATTGTGAGAATTAATACAAGATTTAAAGGAAAATGTATCACTTAGTTCAAGAATCCACAATTAAGAATCAGCATACCAAATATAAGATGAAGACATTTTATATCAACGATAAGAGAGGCTATCACATCCCCCATCAAATTCACTTAAGTCCTATGGTGTATTGTTCTCAAAAAGGGATGAGAGAAAAGGAAACAATTAGATGTTTGGCGATTGTTCTGCTATGGGTAGAACGGGGGTGATGATAACTGGCTGTTGTTTGTTTGGTGTTGTATTTGGTGTTTTGATGTCTGTTTTTTGCTTTTGGTTTTGACTTATGCTAACCTGGCTCGTGTTGGGTTGGCTTTGTATATTCCTCTTCTCTTATCTAAATATTTCTTCACTACCAATCAAAAAAAAAAAATCACATCAAAAAGTAAAGGCAGCTTTTGATAGTGTAGGACTAAAATAAAGTGGGAAGAGCTCACATTTGGGAGCATCCCACACTATAGTCTACAACAAAAAAATTTAATTCCAACTCAACTAGCAACATTGGAAAGGTCAAGAGAGACAAGAAAGGGAGAAGGGAACCGAGAAATGTACAAAGTAAGATTCATTATAATTCAACAAGGGTTCGTGAGATGATGGAGAAAAAGTTCATAAGATTTAAAGCATCGGTATCCATAGCTGTATCGTTCAGCTCTGGTACCGATCCGGATCGATATCGGATTGTAGCGGTCTAAGATAGTGTGTGTAATTAAGGGATTTTCAAGTATAGACCAATACGTATCATCTTAAATCTCGGATTGGTACAGTCCAATGCCGATATGGATAGGCCAGTCCGTACTGGTATCGAATGATACTTTTTTTTTTTGGGTCAATAGGATATCAGTGCATTACTTGACAGGGCAAAGCCGGAAGGTGGTTCTCCCTGTAATGTCTGCTAGTAATATGTCCTTACATTCATCCGGTGGATCATCATAAACTAAGAAGTTCTGATCTAGAGAATATCCTAATCTAACCATTGTATCAGCGCATATATTACCCTCCCTATAAGTATGTGATAAACAGACCACCCAGTCCCTACTTAGTAACTCCTTAATATCTGCTAACAGGTTATAGTTCGGGTCTTCTTGACACATCATCCAATTGGTGGCAGCTGCTAGTGTTGTTTCCGAATGATACTTTAAACCATGAAAAAAGTATTAAAGAATCGCTTCAAATATCCGGCATATTGTATTTGTGACACATAAAGAAACTATAATAAAAGGACATGATAAAAAAATTATTACTGGCGTTTGGAGCAATAGAAACAAAAAATATGGAATGTTCTTCTGCAGACAGATGATAGGTGTCCTTGTAACCATAAAAAGTAAAACATATCAAAGAGCTAGGTTGTCACTTATATTTCTCATGGAAATAATTCTACTTCAGATAGTTTCATGCGGATTTCATACATTTTCTATGTTCACAATAATCATAGCTGTTATATGGAGTTCTGGATCAAGCTAGCAAGCATTAACTCAATGTGAGATCTCCCATGATATTTTGGGTGACCTCAATGTAATACGAATCTCTCCCAAATATAAAATAGAATTAATAAATAAAAAGCTGGAAGCAAAATATGAAAAGTATTTGAAGATTTGAGGAATTCATGAACATCTGCAATATTTGAAATCACCCCGCCATCATTGCCAACTGAATTGGGTTCAACCAACAAGAGGATGCTGTCAGTTATAACACTGAAAAGACACTCATGCTCCATATCAAGAGGCAAGTCTTGGCAAGCTTTCTCAGGAAGCTGTTTAAACCTATTTTTCATCATTTTCATAACATAATTTAACCCAAAGAAATAAAATGATGCCTAGAACATTCTGCTTTAAAAACATATGGTTTCGTTGATTGCATGGTTTAATGTACCATTTGATACCAATACCGATAGATCGATCTGTATTGGTATGGGACTGAAATGATTCAAGGTATAAGACGATATGTATCGGTCATTACTTGAATATTCCCTTAATTCCACACACTGTCTTAGACTTATACCGTCCAATACCGATCTGGATTGATCTATCTGTATCGGTATTGGAGCTGAACGATACAGCTACCAATACCGATACTTTAAACCCTGATTCATTGTATAATTCTTATGATTTGATTCGGATTGATCCTAGGTCGATTCAAATCAGTGAAAACAAAGATTTATGTTTGAATCATATGCTTCATAGATGTATCTTACGATTTATGATTTAATCATACCATTCAAATGATTAGACTGTGCAGCAGGGAAAACTTCCCTTTTTGCTGATCCTTTATAAAAAATACGGTACTCTAAAATGACTAACTATATATGCATAAAGAAATATAGTTTACTTATTTTAACAACAAAAAACCCTTTTCATAAGACCAACACTCTAACCTAAAAAACCCAAACCCTACTTCTACTAAAATTACTGTGAATCTTACAATCTACCATTCAAAATTACAATTTGATTCTAAGTGGCTCCTAGCGATTTTCAATTCGATTCACAACTTGACAACCTTGATATGGCTCGCTCTTCAGAAAGGAGGTTAAATTGAAGGTCTAGTTGTGCTGTTAAAGCTTAGGCAGTACACTACACAAATTCAAGATAAATTTTAATTTGAAGCTTGACCACGCATATCCTGAAGATGAAATACTAAATTGCAAGACTAAAATTACAAATAACCTGAAGGATACCCATCAACAAAAGCCAATAAATTCAGACTTTCGAAGCAATTAGGAACTAAATTTACTTTCATTGATCAATCTATGATCAACTCAAAAAAACCACCTACTTGCTTTCCTACTTGATATTAACAAAAAACCCAACTGAGCTAATGTATGAGAGACCTATTTCTAACCTCTCCAACTTCTAGTATTCTCCATAGTGCCCAGACCCAATGAATTTAATCATGTTCAACTGATATAAGCTAATGTATAAGAGACCTATCTAGTACCTCTCTAACTTCTAGTAATCTCCATAGAACCCAGGCCCAGTGAATTCAATAAAGTTCAACCGATATAGGCCACTAATTAAACCCATCAAATAGACCAATAAGAAAACAACTATATGGAAAACAATTAAAATAGTAATGATAGATATTCCACCTCGATATTTCATGACATTAAGAAAGGCCGCCATGAGTGTGGACACGGGTTGCAAGTTCACTGTTGCTTTGCCTCTCCTCTCTGCATTCACAATCATGCTCAATGCGTTGTTCAGTATCCTCCTTCCCATCTCTTCCTCCTCACATACAACTTAGGTAGGAATTTAAAAGAGATTTCCTGCTTGGACAAAATAATCCGTCTAAGAGGCACAACCCCCTGCACATGTAGAACAAGCTGTTTTCAAGTGCTTCAATATTAATAATGATCCTATTGATTATAAATTGTCTAAAGAAATAATATTAAACCATATGCTAATGATAAATATCATCTTTTGAATTCACTTATCATTGCCATTATCTCCCTTTTCATAAAATTTTGTGCAGATTACTAGTAATATATATATACATGATTTGCAATGTCGACGACATGAAGCGAAATGTCGCCAACATTTCGTCATTTCCCCCCTCAACGACACGAAATCTAGGGGTAAATCCCCAGATTTCGTTTTTTCCCCATGTTGAGCGACATGGGCGACATGTCAACAACATGGGAAAAAAATTTCAATTTTTTTTGAAAAAAGTTTAAAAAAATTGAAAAAAAAAAGTTAAATAAATATTATATGGTAATAATATTATGATGTATTTAGACACTAATAAGGGTTGTTAAAAACTTATGGGGCAGGCTAATAAGGGTTGTTAAGAACTTAGGGGGCAGGGGGGGAGAAACCCATCAAAAACCCCAGATTTCCTCATCATTTCCCTCAGATTTCCCTTTTTACCCTCATGGATATGGCAAATGATTTTTAGTTTTATGTATCTTTTAGTTTGACTTCTATTCACTTTTAGTTTGGCTTAATTATATATAACATCTTTTTCCTCCCCCCCTCAAGTAATGACTATTAATGTGTAGGAATTTTGTTTTTGTATTTTTTGATGTAATTGGATGCATTTAGGCCTTAATTAGACATGCTTCAAGTTTGAGGCAAAAAATCCATCTAAAACCCATGGTTTCCCCACATTTCCCCTTGGATTCCTCTTTTTTCCCCCATGTCGCCGACATTCCCCTAGAGCCACCTGGCAACATCGACATGGCGAACCTTACTTCTATCTAAGACTATCACTGTGTCACTGCAGTTTGGATCTGCTTCTAGGAAGCAGTATCCTGGTTTAATCATATAACTACTATGACATTGACAAAATTACAGTCTTCGCTCTTTCTTTTATTCCTATCCTTCTCATTCTTTTCCTTTCTCGTTTTAAGGAAGTATATTAATACGAAAAAGGACAGATACAAGTTTACGATGGGTGTACATCAGCTGGTTACAAAAGAACCTACAATTTCACATGAAACATGAAAATCCCACTCACCCAATTAAAAGGCTTCATATACCAACTGAAAAGGATCTTCTGAAATTGGAGAACAATGGTACAAGGAACAAAGGGCAGTTATATTCACTTGATTGTCCTCATTCTGTTTCTCTTACAAAATGTGCTTATTCCACGCCTTCAAAATGACAGAACACACTAAGAATGGGTATAAGAAACGAAATCCAAGACCACCTCCTACTATTAGTTTGTAGTCTCCATTCCTCTAAGGCTGCAGAATGCCTCCTAGGCATCAGCAAATGCAACCTAAACTTCTGAAGCAAAAAGCCCCAAGATTCCAACTCAAACAAGCAACCAATTCCTAAGTTACGAACTAATTCCTCAGTCCTCTTGCACATCACACATCTGTCGCTCCCCTATTATTGTTTTGAAACACTATTTCTAACCTTTTTTTCCAGCTTTTCCTCTTCCTTTTATTGTTTAATGCAATTGCAGACTTGCATGGTAACTCATAAAATTTTCAGAGAGAGAGAGAGAGAGAGAGATGCACAGGTCTTTTTATCCTTCCTTTTTCAGGTAATTTGCTTCCCTATCATATGATATAATTATTTGCATATGATTTTTAGACTGCTCTAAGCTTTGTTGAAGTCATTTGAAATTGATTTACAACTTTGAAAACTATACAAGTAACTAAAATTATGTCATCAATGATCCCCCTAGGCATCTCACATGGTGCAGATGTTTTCCACCTAGTGATTAAATATGCGCTGACATAAAATTCCTATTAGGGAAGAACAAGCTTGCCAAATCCACCATTACATATACACCGATCCTTGAAAAAACAACTGTTTTCTAAATTTATATCTTCTATGAAACCATTTTATACACTAGAACTAACCATGGATTTTCGGACCGGTCCGGTCTGTCTTTACCGGCAAGTACGTACCGGGACTGGACCTCGGTGGTCTGTCTTTACCGGCAAGTCCGTACCGGGACTGGACCTCAGCGGTCTGTTCCCAAGCTGTGATACAAATTAAAGTCTCAAAAGGTTATGTACTAGTGGGTGCAGAAAGGTACCAACCGATCTAGTGACCGATAGAACCGATCCTTCAGTTTTTGTTTTTTTTTTTTTTGAAAGGAAAAAAAGGTAATTGATACCACAAAATGAATTCCAACCTAATATATACGTTTGGTTAACATGTTACAAAATGAGTTTCAAAAAAATGTTTGGTTAGCATGTTACAAAATGAGTTCCAACCTAATATATATGTTTGGTTAACATGTACTAAAATGAGTTTAAAAAAAAAAAAAAATCTTCTTCTTGTGTTTTCCTTTAACTATAATTATTTTCATAAAATTTCATGGTCATTTGCATTATTTTTGAACACTTATATCCTTTCAAATGTAATGATGCACAATCTAAAATAATATTGAATTTTGAAAAAGGAGAAATAATTGATCAGAACTCTGTTTATTCTGAATTTATATAGAATATTCTGAATTTTCATAATCCAGATGAAACATGGGTAGAGGAGCATTATAATATTAACAAATAGGGGGAACAATAGAAAAAGTAGATATTTCCTTCTTGAACTTTGCTTCAGAAATTTTAAAATCAGAAATGAAATTTTCTTCAGAATTTTTCACTCTTCATATAGCTCATCATCTCTATATCGATGCATCTTTATTTACTGTGTTGGACCCTCAGATTTGGGAAGTTCTTTCATCAAAGATGAAGGAAAAAGGTTACAATCAAAGCACAGATTAGTGCAAGTCTAAGTGGAAGAACCTTGTTAGAAGATATAGGGTTTCTTCTACTTCATTGTAATAACAACTCTGAAGTTCTTCGAACGAAAAGAACTTTGCTTCAGAGTTCTTAACGATTCAGATAATGTTCAGAGTTCTAAACGATTAAAATCCGAAGCTGATTCAAAAGATGTGAGAGAAACTCACCTGAAAGTTGAAAGATCGAACTTGCTTGGAGGATGGCTGCTTCAATGATCAAAGATCTCCCAAAACGTTGTGTGAGAAATCCAAAGTTCGTGGGTTTATGAGAAAGAAAGGTCGACCTAATATATTTACAAGTTTACCATCAGTAACTTTATTTACAACATTGCCACCGTTAAAATGCAAAACTCATTCCTATAATCCGGATTGAGAACGGGAGGCTAAATTACCAGAGCATAGAGCGTGAGAGAGAGAAAGAGAGAGAGAGAGAGAGAAGCAGTCTAGGATGAGGGGAGAGGATTAATTGTATGTGACGGAGAATGGAAGATCCTAGGCCGCCGTGGTGGTGGCTGCAAGGCAAGATGCCTGGACGAGTCATCATCACTTTCGGGAAGAGTTACTTGGGAAAAGACTACAAGTCTACATCAAGAGTTATGAAGGCTGAAAAATGCTCAAAAAAGCTTCAGCAGGGTGGCAAGCTCAATATCAAGAGGATGCACAGTGGAAAAGGAGAGAGAACAGTTGATAATAGACAAACTACTGGTAAGGAAAAAAAAAATAGAGATAAGATAGTTCTGATGGAGAGCAAAAATGTTTTTGATACACAGGCGGTGGTGGTCAGTAGTTCGGTGAGAAAGAGAAGGAAACTAAGAAAGTGTCGTGGGCGGATTTGGTTGAGGAGGAAGAAGCGGAGCAATTACGTCAATAGTTATTCCCGGATGTCAGCTACTCGACGTGTCACGGTCAACTTTGGAGAAGAGGAGGTGGAAGAGGCTATTCAGGAAGCCGCATTGTGACTGATTGGTAAACTATGGGGCTCAAGCGTGGCACTAGGAGTGCTAACATCCAAGTTAAGCTTTACTTGGGCACCTATTATTGGCATAATCAGTTTTGTCGCCATGGGTAATGGTTTTTTTACCTTGAAATTTAACCATGAAGAAGATTTCCTCAAGGTTAAGAATCAGGGACCATGGATGGTCAATGACAAATATTTCATTATCATGGATTGGAAACCAAACTTCCATCCCTACAAATGCAAAATCGAGAATGCTCGTATCTGGATTCAAATCCCGTGTCTTCCGATGGAGTTTTGGAAACTGTCGGCAATGCATAAAATTGTGGCAAAAATTGGCGGCAAGTATGTGCTTATGGATGAACTGACAGAGCGACGCGCAAGGGGAAAGTTCGCTAAAATCTGTATTGAAACTGACCTCGAAAAGCCTTTGATCCATGAAAGAAGAAGATTGGTTTGAAGATTTATATTAATGTATCTCAACCCCATCCGACCTTACCCGTTTTATTAAATGGGTTGGAGATGATTAACCCGAACCGAAAGGGGCCAAAACTCAATTCCATTCTCTCATTTAACTCATTTGTCTTGGTATAAAATTTTTAAATTGATAATAATCAAATTGTTGCACATTTATTTCATACATTGGATATTGATTGTTGAATGATTCTTAAACATATTAATTACATATAATGTATTACATTTAATTATTTTAAATATTAAATATTAAATATTTGTGTGTATATATATATATATATATACACACACAAATATGTGTGTTACATTTAATTTTTTTAAATATTATATATCTGTATATATATATATATACACACATATACATACATATATGTGTATGTACATATACATTATTAATTAAGTGTTACAGCTCAACATATTGAAGGGTTGATGCACATACAATGTGTATTATGTTGGACTTTCGGACTGTTGCTACTGGTGCGGTAAGATTGGTCACAAAATTGTGGATTGTGGTGAACTTCCGCTTGCAGCTCGTCGTGTGAAGTCAGAAAATGCTGGTGCTGAGAGCGGGGAAGAAACTAAAGGTGAGGTCTGTGTTGAATCCGCTGAAGAAGAGGGTCCATTTGATGTGAGCGGGAAATCATGGAGTCAGGTTCTTCGGACAGGTAAACGGGATGTCTCTGTGATACGACCGAGTGTCTCTCCGCGTGGTGCGCCGGCGGGAGGGCGTCGTGGCCAGGGAAGATGGACCGGCGTTATTTCAGGGCACATGATAGCAAGAACTGGTGAGAGGGTGGTGCAAGATAGCAAAACGGTTGAACAGATGCCACGTGGCAGTGGTCAAATCATAGTTACTGATACTATCTCATATAGTAATAAGGAAGGTGCTAGAGCTTTGGGCCTCGCATCCTCTACAGCTTAAGGGTTACAGCAATTCATACAGCACCGTTGGATTGCTGCCACGTGGACTTAACCAAGAAATTAAAAACTAACGTTAACGGCAACAAAAAAATAAATTTTTTATTCAAACTCTACCCTAACCGAGCAAATGGCACGCAT
>JAUPMG010026146.1:0-14905 GCA_031762675.1 Pachysandra terminalis | reverse complement strand
TTACTTCTGCATCTCCAGCACCAGAAACTACAAGCTCGTCGGAAGTCTCAGGAACAAATTTTGTACAAAATATATTAGCAGAATGACCAGACTCTATACTGTGTAAAAGCTTTTGGCTTGAATAACTCCAAATGTTTATCTGCAGCAAATGGTGGAAGTAAAAAGGTTAAGCTATTAATAATACATGGGGTGCCAAAGAATATTCAAAAGATAAGAGTTCAGTATCTAGATGTTAGTGCGACAATAGGCATAACTTTCTTTGCAAGCATAAAGGGAAAATGCCACCCACTGATGCATTAGGGATGTTAGATAATTAATGGAATAATTTGATGAAATCATGTACCCTTGGCATAATAAAACAGAGCTTATGAAGGACTAATGAAGATAATAAGCTTCATAAGTATTCATGACAAAAGGTAAGTAAACAGTAGAAAAAAGGACCTGACAAGATATCAAAATACTAAATAGTGAAAAAAAATAAAATAAAAATAAAAATAAAGGAAAAAGAAAAAGAAAAAAAAAGAAACAGACATGATATGACCGAACAAAAGACTACAACCAATTTTCGGTATACAAAGAACGAACTGACAGAAATTCATTCAAAGTGCTAAAATCGCTCGATATTTCAAGATATTGACAGTTCCCTTATTCCGGCAATTTTAATAATGCCCTCGCAATATGTGGCAGCAAACACATTTGATATTTGTATCAGGCTAAATACTAGGAAAAACACATGAAAAGCTGATCAGCTCAACAATAAAGAATCAATACATCTGAAAGGTGTGAAATATGTGCCCAGGCTCAATGCCAACTCAAGATGTAAACAAAAAACAAAAATGGGTAATAGAAAAATATTGATGCAAGACAGTAGCCATAAACTTCATATAAAACACAAATAAGTCCTTTTAGGATCAGTAGAAAAAAAAAATAAATAAAGGGAATTCTAAAATGGACTATTGCTTCATATATGCAGAAAAATCCACCTAGAGTTGGGACATAATCTTCACCAATCACGCACAAAAATCTCTCAATTCAATATTGAATTCTCAAAACAAAACAGACTACAATGCTGGATGCCAAACCCTTTCATACCAACTCTTTCATAGACTAAGTTCTATTAGACTCAAAATAGGACCTTCAAAAAAAATTAGACCCACAACATCCATTGTGACTTCTGAAAACAAACCCATCCTTCCTAATTCCTATCAACTAATTTAACATAAACCCAGCTTCTTAAATATAACATGACACGAACATAACACATAAAGAAACAAAAGTAGAACTTAAACATAACCTAGGAATCCCGCAATTAAGTGACACTGGATTCATACTTTGACTAAAACTTCTCTAAAATTGCACTCAAATTACCCAATATTACCTCTTGGATAGGTGATTGAATAAACTATTTTACAAATCCATTCTCGGCTTTCAAACATCTTTTGACATCTGAAAGCCAGGCCTGGAGTAAATGATGAGACTCAATCCCATTTGTCACAAGTCAGTACTCCCAAGTCAAAAATGGGCTTAGCCTCTGAATCAAAGATGCAGGAGACAAACAAGTGATTGTTCAACTCATAGTTCAAAAATTACAATCAATTAAATAACTTATATAGGTTATATAGACCAACTAAATATATAGCCTCTGCAGCACTGAAGCAGGTGACAAACTACTGATTGTTCAAATAATAGTTTTAAAAATCACAATCAGTTAAATAACTTATACAGGTCCTATAGGCCACTTAAATGTACTGTACTATTATCACTTAAACAATGAATCTCGCAAAAGCAAGCTGTTGATGTTTGCCCATATTTGCAGACTTCTTTTCATGCATGCTCCACATTAATGGTGAGAACGTCAGAAAAGGGATGGGAACAGACGAAATATGCCTGATGGTGAAGGAAGAAGTGAAAAAAATCTTCAAAAACCTAACACTAAATCATGGTGGGCTAGAAATTCTTCAGAAGATGTTCTCTTCGTCGCCATCCACCAAAGCGGCATCAACAAGGGGTAGTTCAGGTCCGTTGGATACACCCGAAGGTGGGGTTTTCCCTAATGCAGTTGAACGTCCTCCTCTTTTTCAGTATACGGGTGGTGACGAGGGTACGGAACATGCTCCAATCGAGGGTTTTGGTGTTGATAAATTCTGAGGTGTGATAAAATTGAAAAAGGGGGTTTCAGCGATTAAGTTGGTGGATTATGATTCCTCATTGGGGGGGGGGGTTCGTTGTCAGTGGCAATGAAAATGAGGAAGGGGTTTCAGAAGATAAGGAGGTAGAATCTTTCACAAAGTCCATTTTAACGGATCGAATGCATATACAGGTGACACTTGGGGGGTCAGAACATTAGCAATCCTTCAGCAAGATAGAGGTAGTGTTGATTGGTCAAGAGTCAGTCACTCCTGTTTCATGCTCACCAAACCCAGGTTCTCGTACACCTGAACCCTTGCCTCTTTTGTCATCTACAATACACACAAATATGGATCATATGTCTGAACCAGAATGCCCAGGTAAGCAGATTATTTCAGTAAGTCAATTGATTGATTTCTCACCTATTCTTCATGACAATGTACTTCTGCAGAATGGTATTCACAGCAAAAAATTCCATGTCTCTTCAGAGCCATTTTCTGTTTTGATGGGTGAGGTGAATGTGGAGGAGTGTGCCCAGAAAAATGTACAGTTTTCAGGCTTGCATGAAGGAAAAAATGAGGAAGGGGGTATCAGTTCTAATAGAAGTGAGTGGAAAAGAGTCTTAGAGTTAGCAGAGGAGTTTCAGATCGAAACTAGAGGCATGTATGGGGAATTTATCCCCATAGCCGAAGCTGTGCAGGAATTTAGAGAGAGAAAAGAAAGGAGAGGGGATGAGGGTGAAAGGTTAGAGATTAGGAGTCCTCAATGTAGTTTGCAGTACAAAAGGAAGAAGGGTAGGAATTTAGGGGTTGGGGAGATGGATCAAGTTACTCAATGAAGATAATCAGCTGAAATGTGAGGGGTTTAGGGATGAATAAAAAAAGAGAGGAACAAAGGAGTTATGGAGAAGAACAAAAGTGAATATTGTGATGATACAGAAGACAAAAAAAGTGTGTTTCTAAGAGACTAGTCCTACAATTGGAGGATGCATAAAATAAGGAGTGGGAGTTTTTACCTTCGGTGGGAAATTCGGGAGGGATTTGTATTATTTGGGATCTTATGTGGTCACTTGTAAGGAAGTGTGTAGTGATAGATTTTCAGTGTCGATTAAATTCTTAAATGTCGAGGATGATTTCGAGTGGATCTTGATGGGGATTTAAACCTAAGGAAAGAGATGGGTTTTGGGAGGAATTGGTAAAAGTTAGAGGATTGTGGAGGGACACGTGGAGTCTAATTGGGGATTTTAATGTGATTAAGTATACTCACGAGAAATCAGGCACAAACAGAGTTACAAAAAGCATGAAAGGATTTGCGGAGTTTAACAATAATAGTGAGCTGATCGACCTTCCTCTTTTAGGTGGGAGGTTCACTTGGTCAAACCTTTAGGAGAACCCGGTTTATTGCAGGCTGGACAGAGTCCTTATCTAGACCAATATCTGACCATTCACCTATCCTTATCACCATGGATCAGGTGGTGTGTAGGGGCCCTAGACCTTTCAGATTTGAAAATATGTGGCTTCTCACCAAAAAATTTAGGCAAGAGATGAAAGATTGGTGGAATAAGGATGTCGTGCCGGGTTGGGAAGGATTTAAGTTTTTGAAATATCTGAGAGGCATGAAGGAGAAGATCAAAATACGGATTAAAGAGGTGTTTGGATGGCTACCAGAGAGGAAGACTGAAATATTGGATGAGATTCAGAAAATAGGTAGAGAGGAGGAAAATAGGATTCTTGATCAAAGTGAGATAGATTCTAGGAGAAATTCGAAAGTGGAGCTTGAAGATTTGTTGAAAAAAGAGGAAGCGTTTTAGAGACAAAAATCTAAGGTGAAATGGTTGAAAGAAGGGGATGGGAATACAAAATGTTTTCATAAGATGGCTAATTTCATAAGTAAGAAGAATTAAATGGTTTCTTTGGAGATATATGGGGTATTGTCAAACGATCAAAAAGAAATTAAAGGGGAGCTATCAAAATATTTTTCAAATCTGTAGAGTTCTGAACAAGTATATAAATTTAGTTATCAAAAAAAAAAACAAGTATATAAATTTGATCTTTAGATGTTAAATAGCCCTAAATTGGATGTGGAAAAAGCAAAGGAAATTCTCGAAGAGTTTGAAGAAGAAGAGGTGAAAAAGGCGGCATGGGAGATGAATAGGAATAAGGTCCCAGGGCCCGATGTTTTTTCAATGGCTTTTTTTCAGGATTGTTGGGATATCATTAAAGCGGATCTAATGAAGGTTTTTAAAGAACTTCAGAACAGTGGGATTATCAATAAAACCATGAATGCAACATTCTTAGAGTTGATTCCCGAGATTATAGAGGCTTCAAAAGTTAGGGATTTCAGACCTATCAGCTTGGTAACAAGTGTATACAAGATTATTGCCACAATCTTGGCAAATAGAATGAAAGGAGTTATTGGGTCGGTGGTGTCAAAAAAATCAGAGTGAATTTATCCAAGGTAGACAAGTCACAAACAGCATATTGATTGCAAATGAATGCATCGTGGAAAAGGTTAGAAAAAGAGAATCGGGGTTTGCCCTCAAAGTTGATTTGGAAAATGCTTATGACCAGGTTGAATGGGCATGTGTTGATTCGGTTTTAAGATGGAAAGGTTTCCCTGATAAGTGGTGTAGTTGGATCAAAGGGTGTTTGAAAAATGTTAATTTCTCATTTTTGTCTAAATAGGGGTATTACAGGATTAGTGCCATCGTCTAGGGGTTTACGTCAAGGTGATCCTTTATCTCCTTTCTTGTTCACACTTGTTAACGATGTCTTGAGTTGTTTTCTTAGAAGAGCGGAGGAGTTGGGTAAGATAAAAGATTTTGAGGTTGGAAGAGATGAGGTGCCTTTGTCACATTTGCAATTCGCAGATGACACAATATTTTTCATTGAAGTGTCAAGAGACACCATCTTTTGGACAAAGTGCATTCTTAGATGTTTTGAGATGATTTTTGATCTTAGTATTAATTTGTAAAAAAATAGTCTGTTTGGAATCAATGTGGAAGAGGCAACCCATATTGAGTGTGCTCAGCTGTTGGGGTGCGGAGTAGGGGAATGTCCCATGAAATATCTGGGTATATCTGTGAATGAAAGTTATCGTGGGGTTCAGATGTGAGATCCAGTCATTAAAAAAATGGACAAAAAATTGAGTGTTTGGAAAAGAAATTTCCTCTCTTTGGGTGGAAGGATTACCTTATTCAGGCTTCTCTTAGTAACCTCCCAACTTACTATATGTCTATTTTCAAAATGCTCAAAACAATGAGTGACAAGATTGAAAAATTCAAAGAGACTTTTTGTGGGATGGTGAGGGTGAGTGAGTAAGCAGGGGAAGAAGAGATATCACTTAGTGAAGTGGTCAGATGTTTGTAAATCAAAGGAGGATGGCAGTCTTGTTTTGGGCAACATCCAAAAAAAAACAAAGCTCATCTTGGAAAATGGCTCTGAAGATTCAGTGTTGAGAGAGATTCACTGTGGAGATCCATTATTGCAAGTATGGAATTCATGAAAATGGGTGGGACATCAATCAAGAGGCTGTTCTTCAATCGACAAGTCCTTGGAAAGCTATTTCTGGTTTATTTCATATTTTCCAAAAATGTGTGAGATTTTCGGTCGGGTCATGTTCGTCTGTTTGTTTTTGGTTGGATCCTTGGTGGGGGGATTCCATTTTGGCTTCTAAATTCCCAAGAGTATTTCACCTTTCCACTTATAAGGATTCATTTGTATCTGAAGTTCTTAGTTGGCCAGTTTCGGGTTTTTCTTGGAATCTTCCTTTTATTCGAGATCCTCGGCTGATCGATATTCATGAATTGGCCTCTTTGTTTGTTTTTTTAAAAATGTGATCATTGATGATAGTACCCATGACTCAAGAGTTTGGTGCCCGGATACTAGTGGGTGTTTCTCTAAAGAGTGTCTTTGCTCTGTTTTTCTTTCTGATCAGGTTTCAACCCCTCCCCTATTCTCTACCTCCATGCTTTGGAAGGCCAAGGTTCCTCTCAAAGTAAAGGCTTTTACTTGGATGACTCTTTTGTATCGAATCAACATTGCGGATATGTTGCAAAGGAGGAGACCGTTTATGCTCTTGTCCTCCCAGGTTTGCACAATGTGCTTAAGGTCTAGGGAATCAGTGGATCATTGTTTGTTGGGTGTTGGTGGGCGACATGGGTTTGGAAGCATTTTATCAAATTAGTAGGTGTTGACTGGGTGAGTCCATGTTCTGTTCATCTGCTGTTTTCTCAATGGTGGTTTCCATCTATTGGAAAGAGGGGTCAGGTCCTTCATAGTTTGGTGTTTTTTGCAGCTCTTTGGGGCATTTGGAGGAAGAGAAATAGCAGAATTTTCAAATATAAGGGAATTAGTTCGGGGGCTTTGATTGACTCTATAGAGAGTTTGGCCTCATTCTGGGCAAGCATTTTACCTGAATTCAAAGATGTGTCTAGGTCAGATATTGTGAGGTGTTGGGAGGTGATGTATGTAGACTGTTTTGTTTTTGTGGGGGCTGGAAAGGTGTCCTGTTTTGGCTTTGTGTTGTACTTTATTTTTCTGCTTTTGTTTCCCCCACTTGGGGAAACCTTTTATTTTCCTGCTTCTCTCATTTTTATAAAATCTTTCATTATTCATCAAAAAAAAAAAAAGAACAAGATAAACCTATTAACCCTGCAAATTAGTTTCCCAGGCTTAACTTGTAAGAAAATAAATTTTGAAGGTTAAAAGAGTTGGATAGGTGAATTTCATACAACAGCCAGATTGCAAACTGAAAAAGAGAGGGGAAAGCATATTAAGTGACCAAACAGTTAAGTTGAGTATTAACTCGTGTATCATCTGATCCAGATATCAGTAGAGAACCCTTTGCGTTCCACGCCACAGCATTCACACAACCCATATGACCCTGTTAAAAAGCCAACGTACCATTAGAAGATAACTATTAGAAAAGTAAAAGAATATAAATAAAGAAGATAATAGGTCATGGCAAATTGCAACATATGTTCCATACACGGTACCTATAAGATAAGCTGCAACTTTTTTTAGGCATGGAGGCTAACAGATGGCTGCCATCAATGCAAAATCACTATTCATTTAAAAAGCAGTCATGTCTAGAGAAGCTGCACAAATAAGAGTGTAATAAATTTTTTCCCGAGTGATACTCAAAATACAGCATCTGCCAAGTGAAAGTAATGAAAGTGAATGCTGTAATCCCGACCTTCTATTCCTGGATTACAAGGTTAAATGGACTTCAATTTCATGCATCCCACTCTAGCATGAAAACAAACTTAAGGGAAAACTGAAAAGCATTTTTTCTCTTTAGATTTCTGGTGTCAACACATAACCATGTTTTTGATTTCCAACCTCTGCCAAATATGCTGCAAAATTTCCCGTTTTCAAGGGCATGCAAAATTCCCTTATATCAATATTCTCTTTTTCTGATCAGAAACAAAATTATATATTTATTATAAAAAGAAAAAGCAAATGAATACAAAGTGAAACTAGGAGAGAGCAGTATACATAGAATTTCCCTTAAACTATCGCTTAAAATTTCCAAAAGAATTTTCTCAGAACATCCTTCATTAACTTTTTATATGAAATATTGCAGAAGTGCAAAGTTCACCCCTCAAAAATACCTTGAACTTTCAATCAAATGGTGCAATGTTTACTATGAAATTGAAATTCAAAACCTTGCACATGCATAGATTATTTAGCTTTTCCAGCAGGCAAATCCCATCGTGATTATGATGGACTAAACCCCCTACAAATCCAACCAAAAACGTTTCTTGCAAACGTGCTGGACCCACTAGTGCAGGCCTTTATGTGGACCCCATCTACAAAAATCAGAGCCCAAGGTGGTGTCATCACCCTGTCAAAGAGAAAGACTCCAAGATTTTCTCCCTGGTAACAAAAGTCGTTTGGCTTCTGTTAGACCTACCAGGGTAGCACGTGGCGCAACAGATGGGTCTCTACTCAAGTGGGGTATTACAAGGACCAACCTCAGTGGGTCTGTTTCGTTTTTAACTATACTATGGAACAGTTTAGAGTGAGAGTCCATGATGGTTATAACAGGTGCATGCCCATTTGATCATCACTCAGCAAAATTTGAATTTAAAAAATCCTTCAATTGTACTATACCTAAATAAATTACTGTCACCATATCTCAAGAAAAAGAGGTAGGAAAAATTTATCGGGCACAGAAAACATATTATTTTAATGAGAAAATGAGCGCTAAAGGAGATCCCAATACTGCAAACTCTATTGTGCCTTAACATCTAACCCAAGAAAACCACTGTAGCACCTAACTCCTAAGCTCTTTCCTTGGCCAATAACGATTGCCAAAACCATCCCTCATCCAATTATCAATGAGCAATGAATACAACTGCCAAGTAATGAATCAAAACACTTTGATGACATTTTTAAAGGTTAATGAAAAAAATTATTGAGAGAAAGACAATAAGAGTGTACAGAGTTGCGAAGGTTTAGCATATGGTGAACCTAGCACAACATCAAGAATATAGTACAATACTAAAGAGACATGGTAATATGCTAAAACAGCATAGCAAAAACACCAACAGTACAGAAAAACAGCTGTAGAAGAGCAAAAAATCAAGTCTAATCAGCCTTCATCTCCACTAACATATTCTCCACGGGGACACCCTGGAAAAAGACATTTCTATTTGATCGCAGTTTTCGCTAACCAATCTTCCCAAGTGTTGACTGAACGTGATAATTTTGTAAATGCCAAGAGTTTCTAGTGAAAAAAAAAAAACACTTTGATGTCGTCCTTCATTTCTATTATCATGATATTAATTTCAAGTCAATTTAAATATAATTTCTTGTTCAAATGTTGCGAAATAGCTAGCAACACTCAACCTGAGGTCAGCGAAGAGAAAGGGAAAATGATGCAAGACAGCAAATTACAGCAGATTGATGGATGGACACAAAGGAGGATTCTAACAACAAGGCTTTTCTAATGACCATTGCAGATAATTGAGAAATATACTAAAGAAATAAGAATGTCAAATTTTTTATGTAGGAAGTAAAAGAAGCAGTTACCAGTCTACCTAGGGTTGGACGATTCTTCAAACGAATTCAATCCTCCCAGGGTTGGACATGAATCTCAAGAATCTCATAGAATATGAGAAACTACTATAAAATTCCAATTAATATTCATAATCAAAATCAACTCACCTAACAATGCTTTGATTGTGATATAGGACTCTCAAAAATTGGAAAGCAACTATTACTACAATATTAATTAACAACAAACAAGATGTGGCCTTTTAAAACCTAAACCACTAATCCTATACAAATCTACTTCCTCTTTGAAAGATAAAAAACAAAACAATTAGAAACAAAACTTAACTACAAATCAAGTAATAGACTAACACACATATGTAATTCAAGCTAGTTTAGGAGATGGAAAGAGAATCAGGTTTTGGAAGGACGTTTGGTGGGGAGAAAGCCTTTATAGTGCCATCATCTTCAAGGACACTTTTGTTAAGGTGGTTCCATCATTACCATATACAAAGGAGAGTCGCTATTGGAAAGTTCCTTTGACTTTGAGAAGGTCTCGCCATCCTATAGAGATAGAACATACCTCTTCTCTTTTAAGATCCCTCAAGAATTTCTTTATTGATCATTCTACTGTGGATCATAAAAACTGATCCCTCCATGTTCTCCTTCATTCATGCTTCGGTTGAGGGTAATCCTCCTCCTTGTTTTAATCCTCCACCTTGTTTTCATATCTGTAAAGTTTGGAAGGTGCTAGCCCTTTAGAATTAGGGCTTTCATTCGGAGTTAATTTTGAAAAGAATTAACATTTGTAATGTTCTTCGAAGGTGGAAACAGTTTATGGCCATCTCTCCCCAAGTCTGTGTATTGCAGGAGGAAGAAAGTATTAACCATATTTTCATCCTATTGTAAGATGGCTAGGGATGTTTGGAACGTCTCCTATTTTATGAAGATTGTGGGTAGAACGAAATAGGAGATCTTTGAGGAAAAGAAAGCAATATGTGGTGAAATTGTAGATAAGATCCTGTTTGAGGCAGCTTCTTGAGGTTCAGTTTTGGAGGAGTTTAAGAAATATTTACTTACTTCTATTATGAGAGATTGGAGGTATGTGCCCTTTCAAGGCACACATTTTGATAAAAAAAAAAAAATTTTGATCAATCACATTTTGATAAATTATTGCCAAATGACCAGCAGCACCTCCATTAGAGTTCTTAATGCTTAATTTTGATAGCTGCTTCCTTGATTGCTCAAGCAGACATGGAATTGGAAGAGTGTTTAGAGATGAGAATTGCTTCGAAGTGCATAAATACTCAGGCCCAACTGATGAAGGGACTGCAATCAGGGATGAAGCAGAATCCTTGTTGTTTGGCTTGAAGGAGACAAAGAGACAAGGCATGGCGAGTCTATTTACGGAAGGGGACTCCTTGGCCATTATTAATTGGGCCAAAGGTAGGGATGCTGACTCATGGCATATTAGGAATTGCATCAGGCAGTAGGATTTTTGAGGTTTGAACGGACGTAAATTTTCAGTGGATGAATATATTGGAGAATGATGTGGCAAGTTCCTTAACCAAAAAAGGAGTGAATAGAGCTGAAATGATCCTTAGAGAGGAGGAGGATACTCGGTTTCTGCCTATTAAGTTTCTGCCATATAATGTTGTTGTTCTTTATGCAGATTTTAATGTTTTATCCTGTTCTTTCCTTTTAGTGCAGGGACTCATCTCAAATCTTTCACTTTGCTTTCATGTACAGCAACTCGTTTTCTCAATAGTTTGTTTGTAACTTAAATATATAAAAAAAAAAAAAATTAAAAAAAAAAAAGAAGAAAGAAAGAAAGAAAATATATCAGCTCGAATAGAGTAAGGGACTGTTTCACTTAGCCTCCTACAAATAAAAAGGCTTTAAAGTAACAAGCTTTTTAACAAAAGGATTTGAATCAAAGCCTTAAGCAAACAATTGTGTTTCGTGAAACAAATAACAAAAAAAGATACTTTGTATACATAATTGTATGTTAAATGATATTTTTGTATTGATAAATAATGGATATAATAAAAGTACGAGGGTAACTTCATCTTTAAATTTACACTTAAATTTTAAAAGTTGGTGCCTGCTTCATGCAAATGAAGTTCTAGAAGACATTTCCCTCCTACTTTAACAAACTGGGAGGGAAACACTTTTGGGTTCAAAAGCACTTCCTAAGCCTTACGAAGCTGAGACAAACATTGTTGAAATCAGTTGATCAAATTTTTCAGACTGATGTAGGAATGTTGTTCTCTTTTCCTTTTCTTTTGAACCCATCTCTCTTGGAAAGAAGTCTAATTTTGCGAGGGTTTCACACATTAAAATATGATGCTCTTGTTAATTTACATGGCCATAGTTAATCTTATAGGAATGTTAACAATGCGAACTGTAAGGCTTGGTACATTCTCCTAAACAACTCTTATAATGCACAAGTCAGTAACTTTTGGGTTAGAAACTTGTCCTGTGGCCTTCAATTTCAATTCTATATTATTCTTTTTTTTTTGCTCAACTAGGAAATCATTGTAGGATTTAGAGTTTGACATGTTGGCGATATGTCTGGAAATGTCGCTGAAATATCACCCAAAATGGACTGGGCAACATAAGATACCAGGGGAAATCGCCTTATGTCAATTTTCCCTGATGTTGCCAACATGTGTCGGCGATATGTCGCTAACTTAAAGAAACTTTCGCAACATTTGGGGGAAATGCCAATCATTTCAATAGATATTTCCCCATTTCTCTTCTTCCCTCATTTCTTTCAAACAACCTCTTTGAAACTAGTTTTTTTTTCTAGTTTCAATTAGATTTGTGTATATAGAAACACAAATCTAATGTACCTTGGAGTAGAAGGTTGAAGATTCAATGCTTGACTCGATACATTGAAGGTAAAATGTGTTTTTTTCTAGATTTGATGTCTTTAAACTTGTTCAAGTTGCTTGAAAATAATATGCATGATGTAACGATCTATCGATGGGTGTCGCTATTTTTTCAGAAAAATAAAAATCATTTTATTTTTATAAATCAAAAAACCAATTAAAAATTATTATTTATTCTAAGAAAATATTTTATGATATAAAGTTTTGCTTTAATTGTAAAAATATATTTTTAATCAAACTAGCCAATTATCAATGCAAATATGTGATCATTAAATATTACTCAATTAGTTTTATGCGTTTTTGTTCAACATATTCCGTTGCATTTTAGTGTAGTTAGCTCTTATTTGTGCTTAAACTAAGATCTAATACAAAAAATTGCATTTGGGGCAATTTTTTTTTTTTTGATCGGTAAAGAAAAGTTTTATTGCAGAAAAGAGAGGAAAAGGTACAGCCGAAAATGAAAAAGGAAAGACCAAAAAATAAGGGGTTCCCCAAAGAGAGGGAATCCAAAAGAAGGGACAAATCTAGCTACCAAGTGGCGAAAATCTACAGAAATGAAGAAACCACCAACCACCCTCGAAACAACCTCAAAACACAAGCAGCCACAAAGAGGTAGCAGACATCCACTGTTACACGAATACCCCTAACTCCCAAGATCTCGTGATATCTGACCATGACAAATCTGTGAATTCGGGAAGGATAGATGCCCAAGCCGACACCATGCTAATGATAGAGTCAATAAGTTTCCCCACATTCTAACCTTTGTCTTCGAAGATTCTTCTATTTCTCTCACCCCAGACACCCCATAAAGTAGCAAAGAACACAAATCTGTACAAAATCTTCCCTCGTTTCCTGAGGGAGGGAAACCACCACTGGTCAAGCATATCCCAGACAGAAGACGGAGCCACCCAGTCGACTCCCATCAATCTAAGGAAAAAATCCCAAATCTGTCTCGGCCAACAGCAACCCATGAAAATGTGATCCACGGATTCCCCACACCTCAAACACAGAAGACAAACCTGAGGGGACAAAGCCATAAAAGGCCTATTCCTTTGCAACAAGTCCACAGTATTGATTCTGTACAGAAGGGTAGACCAAACAAAGGCATTGATTTTTAGGGGGATCCTAGGTCCCCAGAGCAGAGATGTGGAGAAAGGAGGATGACTCGAACTAGGATTGGAGACCAAAAAAGACCGAAGAGACTTTTTAGTAAAACTACCACCCAACTCTAATGTCCAAACCCTTGAATCAGAAAGACTTTCATCTAAGATCACATTTTTAAGGAGCGAGAACAGGGAAGCCAACTCTTCAATATCGACCAGTCTAGAGTCCTTTAAGAGAGGCAGGTTCCAGGAAAGTCCCGAGGTGGACCAACTAAGAACCTCACACACAAGTGACTCTTTATTAACAGAGAGGCGAAAAGTCCTAGGAAATCTAGAAGCCAAAGTAGAGTCCCCCCACCAAAGATCTAACCAAAAACGAATAAAGGACCCAGAGCCAACAGAAAATCTCACAAACTTATCGAAAATATGAAATAATCCAAAGATAACCCTCCAAGGGCTAGCCAGTCGAACTCTGGCCTCATGATTGATATCCCAACCGTTTGCATGAATGCCGTATTTGCTAGCAATGATGGATCTCCATAAGGCTTCTCTCTCCTCGTTGAATCTCCATAACCATTTGCCCAAGAGGGCCTTGTTTCTAGATTGGATGTTTCCCATGTTGAGACACCCCTCTTCCTTCGTTTTGCACACGTCTGCCCATTTAACTAAGTGATCTTTCTTCTTCCCACCTCCCCCTTCCCAAAGGAAATCTCTCTGTAACTTCTCAATCCTATCACTAATTGATTTTGGCACCTTGAAGATTGACATGGCGTAAGTTGAGATATTCCCTAAGGATGCCTCAATCAAAGTGATTCTACCTCCCAATGTAAGGTAATTCCTCTTCCAAGTGCCCAATTTCGTCTCCATTTTTTCAATGATAGGATTTCATACCTGAGTCCCTTTATGGATGCCATTCACTTCCAAACCAAGATATTTCATAGGCCACACCCCAAGCCCACACCCAAAGCCCTAGCACTTTCCTGTCTAAGTTCCTCCTCCACATTAATGCCATATAACTCACTTTTCTCCAAACTCACTTTAAGCCCTGAAATCATCTCAAAGCATCTAAGGATACCCTTCGTCCAAAACATAGTTTCCCTCGATGCCTCCAAAAAGAGGATAGTGTCGTCTGCGAATTGCAGGTGGGAAAGTGACACCTTATCCCTACCAATGACAAAACCTCGAATTTTTCCCAACTCCTTTGCCTTCCTAAGGAAACAGCTCAAGACATCACTCACTGAGGTGAAGTAAGGGGATAGGGGATCCCCTTGACGTAACCCTCTAGACGAAGGCACTAACCCAACAATACCTCTATTGAGACAGAACGAGAAACTCACATTCCCAATACAGTCTCTAATCCACCGATACCACTTATCTGGGAATCCTTTCCATCTTAGGACATACTCCACGCATTCCCACTCTACCCGATCGCATGCCTTCTTCAAATCAACCTTTAGTGCGAAACCCGGTTCCTTAGTTCTCATTTTTTCCTGAACACACTCATTTGCAATCAAAATACTATACACGATCTGCCTCCCCTAGATGAATGCGCTTTGATTTTTGGAGACCACTAGACCCACTACTTCCTTCAATCTGTTCACCAGCACTTTGGCAATAATCTTGAACATGCTAGTAACCAAACTAATGGGTCTAAAATCCTTAACCTTAGAGGCACCAGCAATCTTGGGGATCAACACAAGGAATGTGGCCGATCTCTTTATAAAATCCTTTTCTTTGCGATCATGTGGGAAATTTGGGGTGAACGCAATAAGAGAATTTTTGA
>JAUPMG010026135.1:0-14905 GCA_031762675.1 Pachysandra terminalis | reverse complement strand
TTATAGGAATACTGATTATGCAACCGTGCTTATTGGCATGATGAGTAAGATGGGTTGGATAGGCCATGCCTAGGGAACACGGGTTGTACTACAAATTAGTGTAGGTAGACAGTCCGTGCTTACCGAAGATGGGTTATACTAGTCCATTATGATAATGCAATTTCTAATTGAGAGAATTTGATAGTTTATGCCTAGAGAAGACGGGTTGTGCTGCAAATTAGTTAGTTAGTGTAGGCGAACAGTTCGTGCCTCTCGAAGATAGATTATGCTTATTCCTTATAAGATACATTTTTGGGACATTGTGTGTGCTTGTAGCCACACAAGTCTGTTGTCAACATTAAACTAAATTCCTAAATTCTTGAGATTAACCATATTCATTAGGTTAGAAGAATTATCAATAATTCCACCTTTTTATCCTGTTAATTTAGATTCCTTTAATTTAGTTTAAATTTAGTTTTTAGAAATAGATCACAAAATTCCTTTTCCTTGTCTAATTAATTTACTTAGAATTAATCTGGTAAAAATTACAATCTAAATCCCATCAGTCCTTGAGGTTCAACACCCTCAAAATAATTCTATCCTACAAAAATTCGTCTTATTGCGAGTGGTTATATTATTAATACATCAGTAACACCTTGACCCAAATTAAATGTTTAAGGTTTAGAGCCTTCTTGCTCTATTCCTTGTATTGATATCTATACTCATATTCATATTCACACTTGGGAGTTATATATATTCTTAAAGCCTTTTATTCCTTTAAATATACCAACGCCTTCCGTTCCTTCCAATAATTTTCAGAACCAATGCATTTACAACTAGGTTGATCTAAAACAATTGGAGGCAGTTGACCCTGGATTCATATATAAATATAATGTTTTAGCACACCAGCACATCACAACTTCTTGATTCGACATCTCAAGAGATATATTGGTTAAGGTCTTGACACATAACAACCTTTTAAGAATCATCCTTCATAATAGCGATTTGTGGCCAGCCGTTCACTTATTCTTATCTCTTCAGTGACCCTTTAGGTTTCACACAACAAACACCGTAATTCACTTCTCACACGTCCTACTCATCTATTCCCTTAACAAATCTTATCCTAATTCATATGTTTTAGGTTCAATTCTCTAAAGTTTTAAACCTTATGATTAGGTTCTTAATATTAAACTTCCTAAAAGGTTTAAACCTAGCCCTGATACCAACTATTGCACCCCGAATTCCACACCTAAACGGATCTGGTATAGGATTCAAAGAACGGTCATCATCTCCTTGAAGAATATGAACATTATATGCGCAACATAAATGAGTATAATAATTATACAATCATATACATTAAAATATATAATTTTATATTTCAATTTATAATTTAAATCTAAATAAAATTAATATAATTATATCATCCCTGGATCTGAACTTTTAGGAGAACCTAACTACCAAACTCATCACTAAAAATGAAACTATTTTTAGCGGCAGTCAAAAACCACCGCTAATACCTCTACGGCGGCTATAGAAGCTGCTGGTGAAAATGGGGTCAAAACATGGTTTTAGCGGCGGTTTTTAAACTGCCCGTAAAAATCTTGGTTTTGGTGACGGTTTTTAAACCCTGATAAAGGTTTTTAATTTAAAAAAATTAAAATAATTTTTTTTGCCTGTATTCAAAATCTAAGTCACACAATCCATGACCTAGGGTACTGTTGCTCAGAATGCAGATCCGCGTTTTGACCACGGAATGCCCCAAAGTCCCGGATTGAGGAAATCCAATCCGCGTACTATACATGTGAATCCGCGCGTATTCATTTGCCCTAATTGAGGGATTTTAGAAATAAAACGCACGGTTTTGTAGGGTTTAACTCACGGATTAAGAAAATTTCATGTTAAATTATGTTTATGTCCTCATTAAAATAATCGGTTTAACACATAAAAGGTTTTAATAAACTTAGGGTTTGTCTTTTGTGCTTTTTAAAACGTTTCTTTGAAGAAGACCAGGCGCAGCAAACCTGCAACCTGCAAGCTCACTGTTCACAACTCACAAGCAGTCCATTGTCCGTCGCCCACCTTCCACCATCTACTGGGCATTGCATTACTGCATTAGACGCCATTCATCAAAGGTAATCCCTCTCTCTCTCTCTCTCTCTCTCTCCCTCTCTCTCTCGCTCTCTCTCCAGTTCACGCCATGCTCTGTTTTTTTTTTTTCTCTACTGTTTTGCATCTTGTAGAAATTCATCTCTCTCTCTCTCTCTTCCACGCTATGCTCTGCTCTGTTTCTTTCTTCTACTGTAATTGTATTTTTGGCATGTGAAAATTCAGAAATTTATATGCTCTGCTCTTTCAATAAGTTCAAAACTCTCTCTCTCTCTCTCTCTCTCTGCTGCAGCCTCTGTTGATAATGGAGTTGGAAAGCACGACAACAGTTCTATTTTTATCGTCTTTCTCTGATTTTATCCTACAATCCTATACTCCTAGTGTAACTTGATGATATAAAATCAAAGAAGACTGCACCTGATCTCTGTGAGACTGTGAATGTACTTAAGATGAAAGCATATAATTGGTAAAGCAACCTCATTGAAGTTAAAAATTAGAATTTAACTTTGCATTAATATATTTGCATATACAATTGTTATCTTAATTATTTATTTATTTTCTATCTTTTTACAGCGACATCATGAGTGAACATGAAGATTCCGAACGGGACCATGTTGGGTTAACTTCCACTCCATTAAGGAAGCATGTTACAGTGATTGGAGGAAAAAAGAAAAGAAAAAAAATGGACTTGTAATTTTGGATGCAAATCTGAGCCATATACCGGAACATATTTTCGCATTAGAACTTATTTGATTGGTTTGACACCACAGAAAGCACAAGGTATAGCAATATGTTCTAAGGTAGGGAATGAAGAAAGGGAAAAAATGCGAATATGTATGAAATCGGATTGATAAATATTTATTTTGAATTATATCATCCAAATTTATATGATAAAATTGAGATATTTTTGTGTTACGTCCTTTCTCTTGCTCTTGTATATGTGGTTGTGTATAAGAAAAAAAAATTGAAATATATTTGTACAGGAAGTATAATTTGTATGTATATATACATACACTCTACAGGCGCTCTGAACTACGGGTTTATTTTCAAGTTTGGTACTCTCACGCTCTCACTCCTACTCCACGTTCTAATGACTTAGTTCAAAATCCTATAAAGCAGCCAATGGCATCTAAATTCTACCAAGTTAGTGCCTCGTCCCAAGAAAAAAAAATGTTCTAAACAAAAGGAAAACAATTCAAAGAAGAGCAATAACATGGTCCTAGTTGAGAAAGGAGAAACAAACTACAATGGAGCATATTAAATATTAGTTTGATTTTAGCTCCCTGGAGTTTTCTCATCTACTCCTTTTATTTATTTATTTATTTATTTTTTTTTTGTGATTTTGGCCACTTCCTAACTCTTCATCATGCTCTTTTAAAGTTGAGTGGCAGCTAACTCTTCATCATGCTCTTTTAAAGTTGAGTTTAGGGTTGTCACTGGATCAGATCATGGTCCGAGTTTGTTCCGATTCAAAAAAAGCGGATTTAGTAAGGGATTTTTATCTGATAATCAGATAAGATATGATCTGATTCGATCCGATTTGAATTGGATCAAATTCGAATATAGGCTAATTCTATTTGATAAGAGTCCAATCCAATTTCATTTGTGCACATACAGAAATATGTAAAATATATGTTACAGATATACATATGTAAGCATATATAATATTGAGTGACTACAAGTATTAAACATAAAATTAAAAATAAGTCGTTAGTTTAGGATACTTTTAAAAAGATTAAACATATATGAAATTATATTTCTTTTTATCTGATTTCTTATAACTATAAAATAGGTTTACCAAAAAATCCGACAATTATTTAAATTCTACCCGAAACTAATCGGATTTATGATTCGACGATCTGATAAAGTATGATCCGATTCGATCTGACTTTTAATCAAATCAAATTTGGATATGCCTTGATCCGGTTCGAATCTGATCCATTAATAGGTCTAGTTGAGTTGCCACTGGTTACTTTAATTTTTGGGAGCTTTCATCATAAACCTTCAAAGGTTTTGATGAAAACACATGCTAACAAAGAGAACTAAAATCATTAATTCTCCTTCATTAATCAATAGTAAAGAAAATTCAAATCAAATTCTTCCAGGAGAGAGAACTAAAATCATTAATTCTCCTTCATTAATCAATAGTAAAGAAAATTCAAATCAAATTCTTCCAGGAGTCTTTGGATCATGGTGGTGGTTAGCTCCTGTTCCTGGATAGTCATTGCTTTCAAAATCCATTTTTCCTTATATAAATCCATCTTCCAGCTCCAACACTTCCCTGTCAAACCTGACTTTCATTGTACCCTGAAAGTTCTATAAAAATATTCTTAGGTCATAAAGTTTGTGCATGGGTCTTGGGATCAAAAGAAAGCAATTGAAAAAAACAAGCAATCGAAAAAAACAAGAAAGAAAGAAAGAAAATGAAAGGGACAGAGAAGGTTCATATGAATCTAACAGTGTATACCTGTCCCATAATTTCATGGAATTATGAGTCTGTATTCATGTGCTTCAGGCTCCCTAATAAAGATAATGGAGGACCTGCTATATACCTACAGCAACCATAAGGATCTGATGTGGGTATGAATCACAACCATAGTAATGGATTAAACAACATAAGTAAAATAGTATAAGCATTTCAAACCCATAATAGGATCTTTTGAAAATTTGAACATAACGGTACAGCTTAATGAATTAGAAATAATATCTGCTTAATTAGATTAACCAAATATAGTATCTTAATGATTTAGGCTGCGTTGGCCTGGCTTCTATAAGTACTTATTACAACTAATAGCTTATATAAGTACTTTTTAAAATTAAATATGTGTTTGGTAGGGCTTTTGGGTAAGTGCTTACCCATAAACATTAGAGGAAGGCTATCCATAAGGAGAAGCTATTGAGAACAGCTTCTCCCAAGCTCTTATGCGTTAATCTATTTCACAATTTTAATAATATTTTTAAAATACTTATTTTACTCCTAAACTTTCATAAACACTTAAATAAATGTTATTTCTAGACTTAAATAATATTTTTATAATACCTATTTTACCCTTAAACTTTTATAAGCACTTAAATAAATGTATTTATCAAACACTACTTTCTTCAAATAAGCAGTTTATTGTTGTGGTGGAGAAGTGCTCCTATTGTTCAAGTTATCCAATGAGTGTTTATCACATAAGCACAAGTCGCAGCCTAAGACAACATGATCATACCATTTGAGAATAAGACAGCATGCAGCCTCAGAGGTGCTCTGCAATGAGGGACGCCATTGTCTTGACCTTGCCGCAGAGGAGTTGGTTGATGTTGTCCTCGACCGGTGTCTATCCTGTTTTTTGGTTGCAGGCTGAAACATTTGAAATTAATAGTTTCATTTCAAAGATCAAATTTTTAGCTCATAATTCTGATGCTAAATTATTGCCAAAGGAGCATTACAGAAATTGAATACATTTGCAAGCATCAATGTTAATGAATTTCATTCTCTCTTTAAAGAAAATTAAAATTATGTAATTTTTGTTTCATTTTCATGATTTCTTCTGGGTTGTGACTATGCAGGTAGAGATTAAAGTCTTACTGATGTGTATACTATAAACAAATAGAACAGAGATTAAACCTAAATTGACATAGAGAGTATTGGTGTTCCCCAATTGAGACCTTGTTGTCTCTGTATCAAATCCCGGACTTTGCTTTTCACTGGTCGTCGCCGGCTTCTCAGCCAGTTCTGACTGGTTTTTCATCTTTGCACACTTCTTGGCCAACAATTCTTTGAAGAAGTCCATGTACAGCGTCCTCACCATCTATTCTGTCCAAGCATCGAAGAAATAGCTCATCAAAAAGGCATATAGCTCCAATGCGAAGAACACCTGTGATGTAAGGGTTATCATTTGAAACTTTGATCTCTAGTATGGTGGTGGGATCATGGCACGGGCTAGTTATCTAATATTATGACATCAAAATGGTTTAGATGCTTTATGATGTTGGAGATTATGAAGTGGATCAGGAGTATGAAGGGTTAAAACAATTTGCACCGTTGGTCAAGAAGCTTCAAGGCACGATCGATTCGCTATCTTCAAGGCATGAATTTGGAAGCTATGAAATGAATTGAATGAATTAATCTGGTTTGGATTTGCAGTCTACTTCTAGGCTTACACGTGTCTATTTACCAATAGGCATGATGATGATCCAACGGATTGGATCAATCCTGAAAGGGCATGTACCCTTTCCCTCATCATCCATAAGGTACGACCAAGATCCTACGGTCAGGATCGGATCTTATGTAAAGGTACCTGTTCGATGACACCTCTATGATCAGGACGCGTCATCTGACGGTCCAGATCTCTTGGATCGATCAGATGTATCCAATCGCTAGATCTACCCGAACCAGAATGACTGAACCACCATCAGACCAAACAATCCAATCAACCCGGTCCATTCGGGTGGGCCACACGTTAAAAGAAAAGGCTTCTATCCTATGGTCAGGATCGGATCTTATGTAAAGGTACCTGTTCGATGACAACTTTATGATCAGGACGTGCCATTTGACAGTCTAGACCTCTTGGATCGATTAGATGTGTCTGATTGCTAGATCTACTTGAACCATAATGGCCGAACCACCATCAGACCAAACAATCCAATCAACCCGGTCCAACCGGGTGGACCACACGTTAAAAGAAAAGGCTCCTATGCGACACTGCATGCTAAAGTGCGCCTACAAAGCGCCCATTGCACCTCAAGCTCCTTTCCGCGTGTGTACACTAGATCATTTCTTTTGCTTTTAAACACATAAGCAAAAGAGAGCTTCCTTTATATAAAGCCTCATCTTTTCTTGTAGCTAACCAATGTGGAAGAATAGACATCACAACAAAAGAGGCTTTCTACACAAAACAAAAACCAAGCTTATTTTAAAAATATCCAACAATCCTCCACCATTTTCAAAATAATTATAGATTCTATCATTATATATAAAATGATATAGTGATGATAAATTCATTTTACAAACTTTGGCATCATCACGGAAATTCGTACATAGGTGATAAGTGTCTTTTTGACTTGAAAGTTCACTTAGTGTAGATAGCTCAAAGTTTATCAGGGTGCTATAGTGATCGGATCTTGAACCAAGGACCTTAGAGATAAACCGGAGACTATCACATATACTCCTTTACAAGGGATAGAGTTGTCCTTTAGCTCGCACGTTAATGGCCATGTCCAATATCTTGTTTCTTGAGTGCTCTAGAAAACGATCAAGATTTTCATAGGAAGCGGCCTGACTCCCACACCCATCTAGGTAAATCCACACAGGTGAATCTGCAAGTCACCTTTAAGAACTTATTAGGATATTTGTATCCAGCCCCTCTCATGCAGATCCTGACACTAGTCAATGTCTAGAAATGAGGTAGTTTCTAGTGCCTGGCTAAACCATACATTTAACTTGTTTGTACCCATTGAACTTTGTCTATAATTTCAAGAAATAAGTTGGGTTCCTGCTAGAGATGGTTGAAATGCAAATGACCTTAACCTCATTCTTGCAACGTCATATAGACCATTTCTTTAGCAATACCTTTCGTTTAAGGGATTGGCTAGGTATGAATTCGACTCTACATAGTCAACCATAATTACTCCACTTTTGAGTAATTGCCTCACAATCTTATGTCTAAGACTTAAATGTCTTGACTTCCCATTGTATGTCTTACTTATAATAAGACTCTCAATTATTACATTGGAACACTCAAATTGATATCTACATCAGTCAACGTAAACGATTAACTTTATATTTAGGATCTATCGGAGTAGGGGCTGGCTTATGATCAAAATGATCATATCTCCTTATGACTTTTTTTTTTTCAGTACAATGTGAATGAGATAAAGTCAATCCATTCTACATCAGCCTCTCCTAGATCTTGCATATCAAAGTAAGAGGGCAGAAACAATTTTATTTCCTCCACCACTTCAAGGTTAGTACCAAAAATAAGCATGTCATATGATAATACAAACATATAATTGTAAACATGCTTATCTAAATTGTTAACCACAATATATCACTATTGATCAAATATCTCATCCTACTACATAGGAGTTAGCATCAGGCCATATATAGCTTGGGAGAACAAACCCTAAAAACCGTGCAATATGTATATATGTGTCAAAATAATCAATGCCTTCCTTGAAGAGATTGAGCAAGAGAGATTGTTTGTGAAAGAGATAGAGCAAGATAAAGAAAGAGAGGGCGAGAGCATACCTGTAAGCTTTTCTTCTGTTCTTTCTTTTTTCTTTAATCACTTCCTCTTCCGATTTTTTAACCTCCTCTGTCTGTAATCTCATCTCCCATTGAGGTCACCAACCCATTTAGGCCACCAACCCATTTAGCCAATTTTGTTGACTCAAACATGGGCCAACAAACTCATCACCACGTGGATACACAGACCTCCTCCACTTGTTAATTTCAGAATCAGAAACCAGGCAAATGAATGAATCGAGTGGCCTATGGCCAACTTTTCTTGCCTTGTTCTAGACCGGTCTTGACCAATCCTTGATAGAGACTTTCTGTTCAGCGAGGTTAGCACTACCGCCGAGATGGTCGATGATATTGCGGTACTTGATGTCTAAATTCATCCACAAAGACTTAGCCGAATGTATTGACCGATGTGACCTGTGGAGTGAGGTAGAGAGAGCATTCAAGATGTGTCATCTACAAAGGATGTTGTCTTCCTTTCTTTTCCTTCTTTTCTCTTTCAACTCGGGTATGTCGTCATCGGAAAATTCTGGAATGTCCTCCAGATCATCATCAAGAATTTAGGCCAGCTTTCGAGTAGTAAGGAATAAGAGCATTTTTTCTTTCCATTGGGTAAAATTGTATCCATCGAACGTACCTAAACGCACTAGGTTCTGATGTATGACTTGTCGCGATGAACCCTCCATTTGACAAAAAAACTTGTCTAAAACTGTTGGAATTTATTAAGTGGATCAAGAGTATGAAGGGTTAAAACAATCTGCACCGTTGATCAAGAAGCTTCAAGGAACGATCAGTTTGCTATCTTTTAGACAAGTCTCTCCCCCTCCAATTTGATCGCGAATGCACTAAGGGGTTAGTGAGAAAATGCCTTCAGGAACAATGAAGCCTCTGATTAAGATTCGTTATTCTGATCAAGATTCGTTGTGATTCTCGGATGTGCACCGTCCGATCACAAAAGGACACTCTGTATAGGGACTGATGATACCAAACACTATTGAAAGTCTTGATGAATCTCTCTTCACACAATCATATGATTTGGGTCGAATTTTGGATGTAGGAATTGCTTGGATCAACATTGTGCGTGAGAACACCCACGAAGGCGAACTATCAACGACGTCGATTACGTTTGTGGCTTGTATATGATGAATGAGGGGTGTGTGCCATCTCGCATTACAAATTTCCACCATTAAAGTGGGTCTAAGAGCCATTTGACAGAAGAAACTTGTCTAAAACTGTTGGAAATTATGAAGTGGACCAAGAGTTTGAAGGCTTAAACCAATCTGCATCGTTGATCAAGAAGCTTCAAGGCACGATCGACTTGCTATCTTTTAGACAAGTTGCCTCCCCTCCAATCTGATTGTGAATGCACTAAGGGGTTAGTGAGAAAATGCCTTCAGGATACCATGAAGCCTCTGATCAAGATTCGTTGTGATTCTTGGACGTGCACCGTCCGATCACAACAGGACACTCTGTGTATAAGACTGATGATGTCAATCACGTGATCGAAAGCCTTGATGTAGTAATAGTCTCTTTCTCTTAATCAGATCAGGACTAGATCGTATATATGACTAACATGCACCATTAGATTTGAACTAGGCTGATTTTGGACGAATCTGGAAGCTATGGAATGAATTAATTTGGATCTGCAGTCTATTTATAGGCTTACATGTGTATGTTTACCAACAGGCATGATGATGATGCAACGGATTGGATCAATCCTGAAAGGGCATGTACCTTTTCCCTCATCATCCATAAGGTACGGCCAAGATCTTACGGTCAGGATCGGATCTTATGTCAAGGTACTTGTTCAATGACACCTCTATGATGCCAAACACTATTGAAAGTCTTGATGAATCTCTCTTCACACAATCATATGATTTGGGTCGAATTTTGGATGCATGAATTGCTTGGATCAACATCCTGCGTGAGAACAACACCCACGAAGGCGAACTATCAACGACGTCGATTACGTTTGTGGCTTGTATTTGATGAATGAGGGGTGTGTGCCATCTCGCATTACAAATTTTCACCATTAAAGTGGGTCTAAGAGCCATTTGACAGAACCAACTTGTCTAAAACTGTTGGAAATTATGAAGTGGATCATGAGTATGAAGGGTAAAACAATCTGCACCGTTGATTAAGAAGCATCAAGGCACGATCGACTCGCTATCTTTTAGACAAGTTTCTTCCCCTCCTAGTCTGATCATGAATGCACTAAGGGGTTAGTGAGAAAATGCCTTTAGGATACCATGAAGCCTCTGATCATGATTCGTTGTGATTCTCGTATGTGCACCGTCCAATCACAACAGGATACTCTGTGTATGAGATTGATGATGCCAATCACATGGTTGAAAGCCTTGATGTAGTAATAGTCTCTTTCTCTTAATTAGATCAGGACTAGATTGTATGTAGGACTAACATGCACCATCAGATCTGAACTAGGCTGATCCTGGACGAATTTGGAAGCTATGGAATGAATTAATCTGGATCTGCAGTCTATGTATAGGCTTACACGTGTCTGTTTACCAACATGCATAATGTTGATCCAACGGATGGATCAATCCTAAAAAGGTATGTACCTTTTCCCTCATCATCCATAAGGTACGACCAAGATCCTACGGTCAGGATCAGATCTCTTATGTGAAGGTACCTATTCGATGGCACCTTTATGATCAGGATGCGCTAAGATCCTATGGTAAGGATCGGATCTTATGTAAAGGTACCTGTTCGGTGACACCTCTATGATCAGGATGCGCTATCTAACGGGTCCAGATCTCTTAGATCGATCAAACGTGTCCGACTGCTAGACGGTCCAACTGGGTGGGCCACACGTTAAAAGAAAATGCTCCTAGCTCCTGACGACACTGCGTACTAAGTGCACCTACAAAGCGCCCTTGTGCCTACAAGTGCGAGTGCTATACTTTAGATCAATTCCTTTGCTTTAAAACACATAAGCAAAAGAGACCTTCCTTTATATAAAGCCTCATCTATTCTTGTATCTAACTAATGTGGGACAAAAGACTTCCCAACAAAAAAGGCTTTTTACACAAAACAAAAACAAAGCTTATTTTGAAAATATCCAACATATGATCCTTAGATCTTTAAAATTATAATGCAATGGTAGTATGAACTCAATAATAGATAACATGGTATCACCATGACCATCATAGTGTTTGAACTCAGACTCGGATCGGAGATCGCCTCGGTCCGAGACCGAGTTGGATCGCCGATCCAACTTTGGATCGGACGATTCGGGATGATAAAAAAAACAAAACAAAAAACAAGATAAAAGGGGTTTGAGTTTGAGGGTTCGTATTCTTCTTCTTCTTCTTCTTCTTCTTCTTCTTTCTTTCTTCTTCCTTTCCTCTGTTTCTCTGCAAACCAGACCAGCAGGTTCAGGCTTCAAGTTCAACTGTTCAGGACCAGATCAGCTGACACCAACAGCAACTTGCCAGCTTCGTCTTCTGACCAGATCAGCAGCAGCAGCTTCAAAAATCAGCCATTCAGCCTTCATCTTCATCTTCTTAGAAGATCCGCAGCAACAGCAGCAGCAGCTTGCCATCTTCTTCTTCTTCTTCTTCTTCTTCTTCTTCTTCTTCTTCAGATCCGCAGCAGTAGTAGGCTAGCAACTTGCCATCTTCTTCTTCTTCAGATCCGCAGTAGCAGCCTCTTGCCATCTTCTTCTTCTTCTTCAGATCCGCAGCAACAGCTTGCCATCTTCTTCTTCTTCTTCTTCTTCTTCTTTTGAATACAAATTAATTCAATCCCGCCACATGTTCGACAAAACGCCTTGGCTGAATGGGATAGGAAGATCCAGATCGTAGCTGAATGGGATCGGACGATCTAGATCGTCGATACCGAGACGGATCGTCCGACCCATCTCGTATCGAATCGAGTCATCACATTTAAGACTTATTTGGGATCGGATTTAACTCAGGGATCATTCCGGTCCGATCCCGAGTTGGATCGTCCGATCCAGACCGAGATCGGACGATCCTTTACACTATGATTGACCATTCTTGATTTATAAATTAAGCCCAACTGATGCTTCGTCACAAGTCCTCGACTAACATCAATCCTCACAAACAGTGCCATGCTATCATTTTCTCAGAACTTATAAATAAGCAGAAAAGGCATACCCAGTATGACTAAAGAAATCTGCATTCCTCCATGGTTATCCTTTCTAGTTGTTCTTCCTTTCCAGTCTACCTTACCTTGAATACGATCACCTTTCTCCTCCAAAGGGGAATCAAACAGATCATGATAATGGGTAAATTGGGAAGAAAAGTAAGCAGAAGAAAATCAAAAGATAATTCCGATTCATTTATTGAAAAGAGCACAATCTGTCAAGCACAGATTGAATGAAAAATTTCTATCTCTGCTCAATCAAATCCCCTAATCGATTTCCATTATCCCGAGGGAAAGCAGTGGGCCTTTGCTCTTATTGAAGCAATAAAATGGATGCTGAACTCTCCACAAGGGGATCGTTGTTTGTTGTGGTGATGCAGGGGTGGCAGTATCAGTAACAGCTGTGGGTTGGGGAAGGCTGGATTGTTGAACAGGTGACAATGGTGATGCCATGTCGCTTGGTTTCTGAAACTTCACATTAGAAACAAGAACTTAACAGTATCAAGGAGGATTTGCTTTTGATTTCTTTGCTATGAAACAAAAAATTATTAACTAAAAAAAAGAGAAAAAAAGTGAAAGCTTTGGTGCGATCCTTTACCTCCGATGATCTAACCATGAACGCATCTAGCTCCATTTCCAAGTCATAGTAAATGGAATTCACAGAAGCAAGCTTCATAGAGAGGAACTGGAAATGGGGAAAGACTCAATGGTTCAGTAAGGTTAAAACATATATAAACCCAATTAATCATTGTTTTTGAAGTAGTACCTCTACTTGATTTTGTAGGGACTGGACATAGTTTATAATTGTTAGATCCGGTTTTAACAATTAATTCAATTATTGTTAATTATTAGATTAATTATAGTTATCTAAAGCATAATAAGATAAGAATACATGCAATTTTTACGAGGTTCGAAAAACCTACTCCTCGGGGCCACACCCAGACATTGAACAATCCACTAAGATATCAAGATTACAATCATTAATCGGACTTACACAAAATAAAGACTCTCTCTTAATTTCTGTCGCCGCCATGTTGAATCATCTTCTTGGACTTGTTCAGCGAGCACCATTCATCTTCAATGTCTGCATAGTTGAACTCCCTTCATTCTGCAGACTCTTGAGAATAATCTTGAATTTTGAATTTGCATTACTCTTGAATTTCGTTGCCATGAATGCCAACAAAATAACTAACAATTTCCCCCTTTCGCATTTTTTGGCAAAATAACAAACTAGACATTCTTTAACCAATCTTCAACATATTCAGGATTAAGATAATTTGGAAAAATCTGCAAAAATTAGAAAGTCAGCAAACAACTTTCAAAGTTAGCAAGAATATCAGAGAGTATAAACAAACAACTAACAAAAATTCAAAATTCACATATATCAGTCTACTCCTTTTTGTCACAAAAAGTGCCAAAGATAAGATTCTGCAGAAATCCTCTAAAAACTGTCACTGCCAGAAGTATCAGCATCAGGAACTTCTCTTCGAACAAGATCCTGCATAAAATCAGACACAAATTGAGCTAGCAAGCTCTCATTCTTCTTTTCCTTTGGGGCAAGCATCTTCTGACTCATCCTGACCTCTTTCAACTCAGCCTACAAAAATTGGATCATATTCTGTTTATGAATAGCTGAAGGTGTTGTTGTAGAAGATGTTGCAACACTAGGTGCAACACTAGAATGGCCAGCTTCTTCAGCAGTTTTCTCCCCCTGAATATCATGTACATGTCTTCTAGAAAACAGCTTCTGAGAAACCTTGATTGGCTTTCTAGGAACCTCCAACACTTCAGTACTTCCTTTTATCATCTTTTGAGACATCAGTATCTCAAACATCAGTGATGGAAATGGCAGAATTCAATGAGTTGTCTCAACCTCGGCATGGCTGACTATCACCTAAAAAATATGCTTTCCCAGATCAAATTGCAGACCAGTACCAATCTTACAAAGTAGAGTGACTAAATCATGGGAAACTGAGGTAGTATGCGAGCATGGAAGCCAACTGGCCAAATCAATCTTGTGTAAGACAAAATAATTCACACTCAAATCAGCAGATAAGTGTCATGCCCCGAAGCTGTAACCCTGATCCCTAGGTGAGATGGCACGAATCGCGAGACGCGACCTTCGAGATCCATTTCTGGACCGCTGATTAGCATATCATAACCAAAGATAAGAGATGAATTAAATAATATTATTCACCATGATAGAGTGCGGAAGCAAAACAAAATCAAATAAACAACTAACTACTGGCACTCAGCTGGGCCATTATTACATCAATTCTCAAATAGTTCAATAAACAAAATATCTGGTCTGTAAACAAAATAAAGTAACGAATAAAAGAAATAAATTGCAACCGTCTGCAACTCAAGACGCGTCGCCACCTCAATCACGAGCTCAACCTACAACATAAGTAAGTTGTTGAGCATGGAATGCCCAGTGATAGTACTAAAACCGTCTTACCATAGTCA
>JAUPMG010026115.1:0-14906 GCA_031762675.1 Pachysandra terminalis | reverse complement strand
ACAATAATTTTTTTTTGTTGGAACTTGTTATAAAACCTTTTAACACAAAAATAAAATTGTCAGCTAGCATGCACTTGTCATTTGAACTTCCAACAGACAACTTTTTTTTTTTGGTCAACTTTAAACACTGATTTTTTTAAACGCAGTTTTTTTGAAAAAAAATGTAAAAAATCACGTTTTAAACGTTATCTAAAAAAAATGTATTTTTTTGCTTACAAAACGTTTTAAACGTTTGGATAATTAAACACGTTTTTTTCAAAAAAAAAACAACGTTTTAAATAGCGTTTTGCTAACAATGATTCTGAGCGCTAGAACGTCACCTTAAAGTGGCCAATTGTGTGACTTAACACCACCCGTCCTTGCTTTAAAAGACCTATTATCACGACGGGTGATTAATTATGTGAACGGACGCACACTAAAGCCATCTCCCTCTAGACGATGTTGAGACCCATAAATATTAAGCTCATGTACTTTTAACAAGGCACCCAAGGTGAGCTGGCTCCATATTCGTTATGCAAATGGTCAGTTTCCAATAGATTATTGACTTGTAGTAGTCAAAAGACTTGCACATAGGGATGTAAATGCGCTGGGCCACCCGCGAGGCGACTCGGTTTAGCCGTACCCAGGCACAGCCTAATTGAGCCGTGCCTTGACATGCCACGTGTTCCGTGCTAGGCCTGGGGCTGGAGCCCTGCGTGCCGTGCCTGGGCAACGTCCACGCGCCCGGCACGCATGGCTCATGTTGACCCGGCTAGCCTAATCCTGCAAGTTTGACCCGATTTTTAATTAAAAAAACGTATTTTGATAAGTTTTACAAGTTTAAATTTATATTTTTAATAAGCTTTTATATATTTAAACAAGTTTATATGTATATATATATTTCTGCTTTTACATATACTGGGCTGCGGGCCGGGCCACACCTGGCCTGCACAATCCGCCCGGCATGTGGCCCGACACGGCCCAACCTGGCACGCCGCAGCCCATGCCACGGGCTTGGGATATCCCAAAATGGGCAAGGCACGGTACGGTCCAGCACGGACCCAAACCACAACGGGCCTGCTCTAAACAGCCCGTGGGCCGTGCCTAGCCGGTCCATTTACATGACTACTTGCACAAGCCCATGATAGCACATTAACACAAGAGAACAGAACTTGTTCGACGAAATGCCCCACTTGGCCTCATTTCGACAAACACAAGCGTACAAAGGAACGTATTCTTTCGATAAGTTCCGTATTTAATTACATATTTATACAGGATTTACGACCAATATAGAGAGGGCAAGAACCCAAAAATACAATTTCTGGGTTCATATTCGTAATTCTCATCTGGGTATCTATGGAGTAAAGAGTACTAAGCTACTCTGAGTTGAGGCTTTGAAGAGCTTTCGCAGCTCATTTCTTGCTCGTCTTGAGGCAATTCATCCACTAATCTCAATATCTTCTCGACGATCTCTCCGGCGCTTGGCCTTGAAGACGGGTCCTCTTCCACGCAAGCTCTCGCAAGGTTTGCCAACATCACTGCTGCATCAAACGAATAATGATCTCCCAATGCACGATCCATCCAGTCCCTGAGTTCCTCTGCATCATCCGATCGTAATATGAACTTGATCTTATCCGAGAGTCGAACACTTCCTTCATCACTTCTGGCTATCGGATTTTGTGCTGATAAGACCTCAAGCAACACTACACCGTAAGCGAATATATCAACGCTCGGAGATATCAAACCGTGCCGGAGATACTCCGGAGCTAGATACCCTTTACTCCAAGAGGAAGTGGGGTGAGTCGAAATCGACTCCAGATCCTCTGGTTCATCCTCGACGCATCTCGACATACCGAAATTTCCAATCTTTGCATTGAATTCTTCATCCAGAAGGATGTTTTGGCTCTTTATGTTTCGATGAACATAGCTCGGATTCATGATCTGATGCATGTACTGTAATGCCATAGCTATATCGAGACAGATCCTCAGCCTCTGGTTCCATGTCAGGAAACAATAACAAGAAGCAATGAATTGACTCTTCATGGCCAATCCACCATGAAGCCAATCCTTCAAGGATCCATTCTTGGCGTACTCGAAGACTAAGAACCAGTCTGGACCATCGATCGAACAAGTCCCAACGAGCCGAATTATGTTGGGATGGTGATGAAATGAATCATGGAAAAGGTCGATTTTTGAGATAGTTTCTGGTTGTGTTCGTTTGATGGCCAAGTTCTTCCCATTGAGACGACCATGATACACAGACCCTTCAATGAGATTACTTGAATTGAAATCCTCTGTTGCTCTCCTCAGCTCCTCAATTGAGTATGTTTCCATTAACATCTTGCGTTCATCGATTGCTTCTTGAGGAGTCTCCTCGAATGAGACTTTCTTCTCACTAGCTGTTCTTACACTTAGACTCAGCTGTTGAAGCTCCACATCACTGGTCTTGCATAAGTTCTGCTTCTTCCTCCTCCACCGGATAACCAGAATCGTCGTCGCGATCGCCATGCTTGCTCCAACTGCAACCCCACTTAGTGCAGTATAGACTCCAATCTTCCACAATGTTGATCTCCTTGAACGATTCTTTGGTGGGTTAATCACTGGGATGCTTGTAACAGGAAAACCAGCACTGGGTTGATTGGGTTTTGAAAGAGCTCCAAGGATTGGTTTACTGTTGAGTGGAATCAGAAGAGATGAAATGGTTATTAGGATTTCTGGTTTAAAGGTTCCTGATGATCTGCTGTTTGCAGAGATTATAGCTTGTGGAGTAGTATTGAACTTGAAGGCCAAAGTAGAAACTGTATCTCCTTGATTTACAGGATAAGTGAGTAGAAAGTTTGCTCCTTGGCTGAGTTCAGATTGAGATGGACAAGCACATCTCAATGGGATCAGTACTCGAACCTTATCTTCGAGATCCCACGGCGAGAGATTTGGGTTCTTGTCTTGGATTGCTCTGCAAGTCGTCAATCCCTCCAATGATTCTGCGATTCCACAAAAGCTCTCACCTTTGATACTAGTCTTGGTTACTCCAGCCTGAAAGAAACCTCCATTATTGCATCTACAGTCAATTGGGATCAACAAAGGTTGATCTTTGGGAAGAGACTCAGTACCAGAAGAGATTAAGCCACTCGCTTCCGCGATCACCGATGGATTAAGTCCCAAGTAAAAGCTCAAGTTGGAAAGAGACGAGTAGAAAGAATTGGTTCGAAACATCGCGAATGTCCCACAATTTTGCTGTGATCCAAACCCATTGCAACGGTACCCAGATGCGTCCGGTGACTTTGTTTCGCAGCTCAGCAAGTTTGCCGGCATTCCGAATGCAGAAACAGATGCCAAGATGAAGAAGACAAGAGAAGCTCTAAGGCAGAGGTTACTGATGATCATCAGAGCTGCCATGGCCATGACCACAGAATTAAAACTCTACATAGAAAAGCTTAGTAAAATATGAAGCTTTTCTTGTAAGAGAGTGAATGTTTTGGATCAATACAAGAGGGTGGTGTTAAAATTTAAAAGAAGAGAGAGTGTTCTTCAAAGGTGATGGTGATGAACAAGATTCTTGGAGTTGTATATAATTTAACTGCAATTCCAGCTGTTTGGGTTCCCACAGTTACATTGGGTTTGATTCCTTTGGCAAAGGGGGAAGTAACCTATCCCCCAAAGTTCTCAACTGCTTGTGCTTATAACCTAGACTCCTTGGGCTTCAAACCTGCTTTCTGCATTTATTTAAACAATTCATAGGAGTCCAACACACACGTGTGTGTATATATATATATATATATATATATATATATATATATATATATATCAACATTGTAGAATAGTATTCCATACAAAACTCATTACTTTAAACACACGAAAACAACATCTAACACATACTAAGATGATACTTAGATTCATAATCTAGAACACTTCTAAACCTAAGATTCAATCAAAACAAGCTTTATATTTTCTTATATTGAATTAGATTGATTAGGTTTTATATAGAAACATGGGGAAACACACATATTTCATTCACAAAGGAATCAACCATGTTAGAACATGGGTTTTGGCTTAAATACACAAGAAATTGAAAGAAAAACTCACATGACCTGTAGAATTCTATTGTTGTTTCTTCTTGTTCACGTGATCTTCTAGGCTTCTAGGGTTTAGAGATGCTAGATCTCTTCTCCCAAAGGATTCTCATGTTTTCTTAGATTTTCCTAGGTTTCGATTGACCTAAAAGTCTTATATTTTAAATATTAGGTGTTAGAAACAACCTACAATCATGGTACAACTAGTATACTTTTATTTTAATCTATTACAGACTCTAATCTTAACTTAAACTCCTATTTTCTAGCACTTATTAATTCCATACGAAATTCTAATATTTTTGAGGTCTATTTTAATGTTTTGGTCCTTAAAACTACTTAAGCCCATTAAGCTACTTAATTTAATTACTTAAAGCCCATTGTTAATTGCTTAAACCCAATTCAATTCGATAGGCCCAATTCCTTTAAATTAAGCCCCAGACTAAATATTTAAGCCTAATGCTAATTAATTAAGCTCCAAGCAATAGATTATGCTATAATGTGTGATCATACAAAGTCCTCATACAATAACCTAATTAAAATTCAAACACATAATAACTATAAAAGAGTTTTAAGCATATAGTTCATATTAGAATTTGTTAATGTTATAGGTATTTCCTAGACGTTTCCTGTGTTTGTCAATGTTGTGAAATAGTCCTTGAGTGTCTGTAACCAAGCCAACTGAAGAATCAATAGTTGCAGATCTAAGGAAGGCCAAGCTTTATCAGAGCATCTATTGGGCTGGAAGAAGAAGAAGGCTCAAGGAAGGAGGAGAAACTGAGAATGTAGAACCAAGAGTCTATCAATGTGGTTGTTGATGACAAGCCTAAATACTCTAGTTCTCAGTCCATTGATGAAGAAGAGGATGTGATCCCTATAGTTAGATCTTCTGAACCATCCTCCTCCTCGTCCAATAATGATCTCCAAGACTACACCGTCCCAGTTAAGGATCACCCTCCCTCTCAAATAATCAGGGATCCTAAAGCTGGTACCAAGACGAGAAGACATCTGGAAAATATTATCAGCCACTTCTGTTTCACGTCCCAAATTGAGCTAGAAAATGCTGATGAGGCTTTTCTTGATAACAATTGGATAAATGCTATGCAAGAAGAGCTGAGTCATTTTACTCGAAATGATGTTTGGACCCTTGTTCCTAGACCATCTGATAAGAATGTCATAGGGACCAAACAGATTTTTAAAAATAAACTTGATGAGAATGGGATTGTGATCAGAAACAAAGCAAGGCTGGTGGTACAGGGGATATAACCAGATCGAAGGCAGTGACTTCGATGAGACTTTTCGCTTGTGGCCCGTCTTGAGTCTATTAAGATCTTGATGTCTATTGCTTGCTCCTTGAAATCCAAATTATTTCAAATGGACATCAAAAGTGCTTTCCTAAATTGTCTACTTGATGAGGAAGTGTATGTGGAACAACCTAAAGGATTTCTTGATCCTAAGTTTCCTCGTCATGTGTTCAGACTTAAGAAAGCCCTCTACAGTCTTAAGCAAGCCCTTCATGCGTGGTATAAGAGATTAACTAAGTTTTTGGTTAATCATGAGTTCATAAGGGGTAGTGTTGATAAAACACTCTTTGTTCAAAAGACTGATAAGGGGATCTTGATTGCCCAAATATATGTCGATGACATAGTATTTGGATCCACTTATGAGGACCTGACTGCCAAATTTTCTGACCTTATGCAATCTGAATTTGAAATGAGCATGGTTGGCGAGATGAAATTCTTCCTTGACCTTCAAGTCAAGCAGATAAAGGAAGGAATGTTTATTTCTCAGACCAAGTATGCGCCTGAGCTTGTTAAATGCGTTGGTCTTGAGTATGGGAAACATATAGTTACTCCTATGAGCACAACTCTCAAACTTTCTAAAGATGAATCTGGAAAGAGTGTTGATATTCATCTCTACAGGAGTATGATAGGTAGTCTGCTGTACCTCACTACCAGTAGATCTGGCATCGCATTTAGTGTGGGAGCCTGTGCACGTTACCAGGCAGATTCGAAGGACTCTCACCTATTGGCAGTCAAGCAAATCATTCGTTGTCACTGGATGGCCCCCTAGCCAAGGTAAGTATGGTATACACACACTAGACTGCCTCTATAAACTATGAGCTAAATTGGTATAATGACTTTAGTTTCAAAGGGGCTTGAGTACCCTTTCCAAGTTAAGGAGAATTTAGCAGACCATGGTCATCTGGACTCATGTCCGAACAACCGGGTTCTGCCCACAGGTGGTCGATACCATCCGTGGTTGGCTTTTAGGGGAAAAGATCTTAGAATTGGTAAATCAGATTTTTTCTAGGGCCCAGTCGACCGACCAAGTTTGTTCGGTTGACCGGTTGGGTGTTCAGTCGATCCCGGTCGATCGACCCCCATTTTTGGTCGCAAAACAAACCTGTTATGTTTTTGCAGACCTGCAGTCGATCGATCGACCAGTTGGGTTCTCTCGACGAGCTGGTTAGAGGAAAGCCCTTTGGATCCTCTAGAAACTGATTGATCGACTGAATGGTCTGGTCGACCGGTAGCCGCGGGCCTAGAAAAAATAGGGTCATTGGGCTTATTTTCTAGCTGCTGGGAGTTGCTCGGTCGACCGGTGGGTGCGTTTTCAAGTGACATTATAAATAGAACATAACCTCACTTAGGCGCGGGATCCCGAAAATCAATTTCTCTAGAGACCAAGAGAATTGAGGAGAGCTCTCACCTCTCGTAAAGGTTTGAGAAATCCTCTCTCCATCTTCTTCCCCATTCACATGGTGAGAGTATTCTACTCTCGTCAATGAAGAGTATAGATTGAGAGCAAGTCCTTCCCTTAGTTGTGTAGAACCTCATAGTTAGATCACACACAAACACATCAAGGGTTGTAAGGCCCTCGTCCCCTTTGTGCACGTTCCATTGGAGCATCTTCTACAAAGGAGCGAAGTGAGGAATTCGTGCGAGAAGGTTGGGATTTCGAGCACATCCGAACTTGGGATTTATTGGGTAAATTCTCTTTGAGCAAGTTCCCTTGTTTTTTATTTTATTTGAAAACATTGTAAGGTGGAGGTAGATTCGTAGGAATCGAACTACCGTAAAAGAAATCCGGTTGGAGGTCAACCAAGTGAAAAACCTCTTGTAATGGTTAGGGGTATGCTGGTAAAACCTCGCATTTGACGCTTGGTGGTTAGTTGATTGAAAACCAGCCATAGTGAATACCTTGGGATCGAGAGCGGTGCCCTTGGGAGTGGATGTAAGTTGTAGTGTCAAACCACTATAAATTGTGTGTTTGAATGGTTTGCTTGCGTTTTTATATTAGTACAATTGCATGCTTAGCTTTTCATTGAATACATGAGTTGTTAATTGATATTTATTGGTATATTAGATAATTAATAACAACATAATTCACTGGTTTCAAGACGATCCCTTAATACCGCATATTTAGTTTTAAAATCTTTTCACCCCTCCCTAGGCTATCTCAACCGCACTTTCAAACATGGCGAAAGCAAATTATCAAAAAGCTTGCTATTACTCCAACTAACCAAAATTGCATGCGAAGGTCTTCTAGTATGGACTCAAACTTAATCTGATATGCTTATTATGTCATCTATGTATTGATTTCTCATTAAGGTCCCAAAGGATCTACGTATAATTTTCTCACTAAGTCCCAAAGGAGAAGTATAGCCTTTGTGACAATAGGGAAGAGACTTTGAAGAATCTATTAACTGAATGTAGCTTTACACATGCAGTGTGGTTCCGCTGTAATGGGACGAAGACTCGAAGAGCTAAGCAACGGACAAAATCTCATGGAAACCATTAAGGAAATAAAAAAAAAAAAACAGAAATTGCAAGGAACAAGAAGAACCCGTTAGAAATGGAGTTCTTAGCCATCTTTGCAATTTCAAGGGTTGTTGGACGACACAAGGAAAGTCATCAATTCAGGGACAATGAAATACAATTTGAAAGAGAAGATAGGGATGATCTTTGTAAGATGGTGGCCACAGAAAGAAGAAACCATCAAACTAAACTTTGGTATGAATGGTCTTTTACCAAAAATTATGAAAAATAGTTATGAAGGTGAAAGGATGAGGATAATGGGTGTGGTTGACATTAAATCATATTGCAACCCGTTGAAAATTCTGATTATATCAGCTCATAATTTTTGTTGGACTTTTTTATTTAGAATATGAGATGTAGAGAACAAAAATAGGATAAGTTCTATTTTTAGACAAGTTCGAGGTTAACATGAATATGGTTATTATACCCTTTGTCAATGAGAATTTTATCTTGATAGATGTTTATAATATGTTTTTATTTTTAGGAAAGACTCTCTAAGGTCAAACAGATCATAGAGGCACTCCAACGATGAGAGGGGATTGAGGCAAAATCCCCGACCTGTAAAATAAAAGTTGAAGTCAAAATGAATTACAATCGGACGATATCTATAAACCTAACCCCAAAAAGCAAAACCTAAGACAGCATAATAGATACCATAAATGTCTGACTGAACAAACAACCACACTGAATGTCTCACATGACCCAAACTAACTTTATCAAGAAAAATAAGATGTTTTATATCATCAGGCAGGCCAAGTAGAGCTATAAACGAGCCGAGCTGAGCTTTGCCCAGTTCGGCTCGAGCTTGTAAAATTTGGATCAGGTTCGGACTTGGAAAAAATTTTCAAGCTCAGGCTCGCTAATTTTTTAAGGCTTAGGCTCGGCTTGCAAAAGCTAAGCTCGTGCTTACACAAGCCATTAATTTTGTATTTAAATCAAATACTAATAACTAAGAATTTGACTTAAACACGGTTTGTATTTACATGAGTCATTAATTTTATATTTAAATCAAATGCCTAACTAAGTATTTGACTTAAACACGGCTCGTGTTTACACAAATCATTAATTTTGTATTTAATGATTAATATATATATATATATATATATATATGCACACACATAAATTTATATATCATATATGACCGAGCCGGGCCTACCCAAGCTCGGCTCAAGCTCATTTAAATAAAGAGCCTGTTTTTGGACTCAGGCTTGGCTCGCAAGCCTAAATATTGAGCTCAAGCTCGGCTCATACGAGTCGAGCCCAAGCTCGGCTCATATCGAGATAGATCGGCTCGTTTGACAGCCCTACAACTGAGGATTGGAAAACTTGATCGTGCTAAAGGTGACAAGCAAGCTTAGTTAACGCACCTGCAATCGTATTTCCTTCCGTAAAGATGTGTTGAATCACAAGATGATAACTAAAACAAACTACACTTCTTTTGCCGTTTAGTAAATAAGCTCCTAGTAGGCTCTTTACCTTTAGTAATCCAATCCACAAGCAATTTAGAATCCAGCTCTTTACCTTTAGTAATCCAATCCACAAGCAATTTAGAATCCACCTCAATAACTAACGGCTTCAAATCCAATCGAATACGGAGAGGAGCTCCTTCAAGAAACGACCAAAGCTCAAACGGGTTATTTGTTGATGACGATAAAATGTAGAATAAGACAAAATGACATTACCATTCAAATCTGTAATAACACTAGTACCCCCACTAAAGTTGGGATTTCCAAAAGACGCCCCATCAGTATTAAGTTTGAAACCACAAAGAGGTTTTAACCATTTAACACGCACAAACCAAGGGGTGGATACCACAGTTTCTTTAATTTCCAACACCCCCAAAGATGGCCTATCAGCAGACGAAGCTTTTCCTTTAGGCATAATAAGAAAATTCAACTCGAGAAGCGAGGACAGAAGGTCGAATAGCATCATGATGAGCCTTGTTTCTTGCAAGCCAAACTTCCCAAATAACAAGAAAAGGAAGAAAATCACGGAAACAGCCAATCTGTGATTTTATGCGAGCACTCGAACCCCATAATGATAAGCCAGCAAATATTGACTGATTTGGAAAGAATGGAACCCCAAAAACCCGCTAAAATGAAGCCAAACCTCAATAGCAATATCACCATCAATAAAGAGATGTTGAAGGGATTCAACCGAAGATCTCAAGCAACAATGGCAACAGGAGGCAAACCTGTTAGTTTTTTTTGTTGGCATTCATGGCAACGATATTCAAATTCAAAATTCAAGTTATTCTCAAGTAAGATTCAAGAGAGATATATCAGGATATTGCTGGAGATTACCTACAGCTGGTCAATCGTTTAAAAAGAGAGAATTCTGATTGAAGTTGGACTCAAACTCAACTTAATAAGATTTGGTTTGGATTTTCTAAATACTAGGAGATTTCGATTGGCTGAGTAGATTAGGATTTGATTAGAAGATTTATCAGAAGTATTCAGAAAGATATTTTCGGATAATGCTGAAGATTTTGTAAAGCTGATCCTGCGTTTTAATGAGAGTCCTAATTTAAGTTGAACTCAATCTCAACTTAATAGGATTTGTTTTATCTATCTAAATATCAGTGGAATTAGATTGGCTGAAGAGTTTATGATTTGATGAGAAGATTTGGATTTGTTTAAAAGATTTTTATGGAAGGATCTTAGAAGATTAGATTAGTTCAAAACAGATAAGGAGATTCTGTTTTTGAAATCAGAATCAGATCGTTCAGTTAATGTTGCAACAAATATTACAATATTTCAAATCTTATCCTTATCCAAGATTTGATTCAGATTTTCATACTGTTCTATATAAACCTCTTAACAGATACGAGTTTAGCAACCTCTCAGTTGTTCAAGTTTATTACTTTTGAGTTGTTCAAATTTACAGTTCTTCGGGAGAAGACAGTCTGCGAATTGAAGGGAGTTCAACTATGCAGACATAGAAGACGAGTGGTGTTCGCTGAACAGATTCAAGAAGTGGATTCAACACGACGACGACAGAAATAAAGAGGGAGTCTTCATTTTGTGCAAGTCCAATTAGTGATTGTAATATTGATAATTTGATGGATTGTTCAATGTCTGGGCGTGGCCCCGAGAAGTAGGTTTTTACCGAACCTCGTAAAAATTGCCTGTGTCATTATCTTATTATGCTTTAAATAATTCAATTAATCTAATAATTAATTAAAATTGGATTAATTGTTAAAACTAGATCTAACAAAACCTAACATGGCTTCCTTGCAAAACGACATCAACAGGAACACACCCATTTAGCAATTTCCAACAAAAATTTGAGATCATAGACGGAAGAGCAGAATGCTAAAGCCATTTGATCATACGAATACACGATGAAGAGCACCTAATAATAGACCAAGCAGATCTAATCGAAAAAAAGACCATTATTTGAAGGAATTCAAACTCTTTTATCTTCACTAATAAACTATTGCACACCTTTTTGTCATAATGGTATTTTTAACAACTGGATCTAATCAATGGAGTAAACAACCCCAATCCCAACCGCGAGATCCCCACACATCTTTTATGTTAGATCTGGTTGTATAAATTAATCTAAGTTCTAGAGAGTATTAGATTAACTAATGTTATCTAATGAAAACCAAGACAATAACACAGGAAATTTTAACGAGGTTCGGTATACACCTATTCATTGGGACCACGTCCAGATGATGAACAATCCACTAAAGTAAAAGAGAGTACATACACCAATTTGGTCTAACACAAATTAAAGACCCCCTCTTGAATTCTGTCGCCATTGTGTAGAATCAAAGTTCTTCTCCCGAAGAACTGTAACACATGATTGAACTCCCTTCAATCTGCAGCCGCCTTCTCCCGAAGACTCAAAAGTTCTTCTCCCGAAGAACTGTCAAATACTGATATGATATTCTTGAATATCTTGGAGAGTTGGCCTTCTTCACGTAGCTTGATGTGTACTTATAATGAAGGTAAAAGATCTTCTCCAGATTCTCGGATGATTGACTGTTGCAACACTGTTGTAACACTTTGTTGCAGTAGATCTCCAATGTGAGATTTGAAATCAGATCACAATCTATTCAAATTCTCATGCAAATCTTCTCGATCTCAATCAAGAATCTTCTCAGAATATTCCCCTATAGGTAACCATCTCTTGCCATTGATTAACAACAATATTAGGACCAAATCCTTATGTGGTTGATTTCTTGCGTTAATCAAATATTTACCAGGATATTACTGCTATCACAGATTTGCAGAATCTTCTGAGATTTAGAAACCATCTTCACCAGAGGCCAGCTGTACCACGATCTCTATATGCAATCTGAAGACTTCTAATTTTAGTCTTTAGAATATTTACACACCAGTTGTAAATATTCTTTAGAGAATCTTGCCTAAAAAATTGCAACTGATTAGAACAAAATTTAAGCATATACATGTGATTTTAGCAGTTAACTAATTTGAATTTTGAAGCATTTTGAACACGGCCAATTATGGAATTAGTTTAGATTATGTGTGTCATTTGCCAAGAATGCCAATATTCATACGTGATCTATCAATCACCCCCTTTGGCATTTTTTTTGGCAAAAACACCTCCAATGTTTATCAAGAGATTAGATTATCAGAGACTCAAGAATAACTCACATAATCCATTCCGTTATAACATAGTGATATCACATTCTAAATTCAAGGTTAGAAATAACAAAACATTAACATGAATAGAATGCAATAGTGATCAGACAAACATCAAAAGTCAAATGAAGTCAGGTAAACATCGAAAATAATATTTTATTTACTCCCCCTTTTTGGCAAAAAGTAGCCGAAGAACAATACGACAACATTAGGAAGATGGAGGAACCGAAGCAGAAGGATGATCAGAGGGGCTGAACTAAGTAAGCAACCTCTCCAGCTGCTTTTCCTTGGCATGCAGTATCCGAGTCCGGTCAACCAACCATTGAAGCTCCACCTTGACAGCTTGCAAATCAGATTCCAAAAACTGTTTCAACTCAGCTGATGAGACTGTTCCAGGAACTGTAGGGGCAAAAGATGGTGTTGTTGGCCGTGGAGACTCCCCCTGAATATCAGCCATGTGTCTGCCTCTAAATAGTTTCCTAGAAACCTGAATAGGTTTCCGAGGGTACTCAAGAATATCAGAAGACTCGAGAACAACATGTTGAGACTTGAGTAATTCAAAGATAAAGGAAGGGAAGGGAAGCACACCATAAGTTGATTCCACTTCAGCCTGACTCACAATTTCTTCAAAGATATGTTTTCCAACATTGAAAGACAATCCCGTACCAATAATAAACAATAAAGAGGACAAATCACGAGAAATAGATGTAGTGTGAAGACTGGGAAGCCAGTTAGCCAATGCTATCTTATGTACAATAGCATAACAGACACTCAGATCAGCAGACATAAAAGACTGACACTTAGGCCATTGTAAAATAACTGACCCAGTTAACTCTTTAATGACCAGATTCATATCGAGTGAACGATCTAGCTCTCTCCCTAGAGAGGAGGAAGAAGGTATAACCCCATAGAACTCATTGATAAGAGAAGGGGAAAAATCAAATACTTTCCCACGGGTGAAAAGTTACAAAATTGAGGGGAAGATGAATCTGAAACCCCAATAGACAGGTTGGAGTAAAACTCAATAACAACAGTGGGGGCAAAAGCACATGCTTTACTGACCGTACCAAAATAGACCATGTGTCTTTAAAAATTCAACAATACCAACTTGTTGATGGTCAGATAGTTTAATCAACCGTTCAGAAAGCAATTTACGTTTTGAATAACATGACCAAAGGTGACTATGAGTTTGAGAAACAAAACGGTCATACCTGGAGTGAGAAGAAGGAGCTGAAGGTGTAGCTGCCCCAAAAACAACTGAAGGCTGTTCAACAGAACTGGAGTAAGGAGCAGGCTGTTCTGCAGGTATTGAGCCTTTGCCAATGTGAGAATGTGGTTGGGCACCCGAGCCCGAACTTCCCAACTGTAGTTTCTCAAAATTCCGGCGAGAAATCTTGCGAACCCCTTTCTTGTTTGACAATCTCCTCTTTTTAATAGACTTCTTAAAAGATTTCTTCTTCAAAGCTTGAACCAAAACATCAGAGAAATTTGAGGAAGAAGAAGACGAGTTGACAGTGGCCTGCGATTTTGGCAGGGAAGGTTGCGAAGAGCCAACCCCTCGTTTGATGAAAGGTTTCGGATACCAGGAGGGAAAGCCTTGACTTTTGAAAAATGAATCAAGTGGTGGTGTCGCAGACGAGTCGCCAATGGGTGGAGGTGTGCTGCTCTGAGAAGAGGACGAGGGCGAGTCGATCTCCATTGGAGAGCTCTGCGATTTCCTCTTTGTAGACGAGCTTCCAGCCAATATTGATCCGGATGAGAGTCGAGTGGTAACCATGCTTAGAAAAATCAAGAAAGCTCCAAGAAGATTCTAGCAAAACAGACGAGTTAGGGTTCTTGAGAAGATGATGAATAGAAGAAGCTTTGAACTACACTAATGAAAGAAAAAGCCCTCTTTCGGGTTTTTAGGTTGAAACCCTAAAAACATTTAATACTCAAGGACACTGCAATTTCGCAAGATATCAAAATTTCAAAAATTAGTTAGTAATAACTGACAGTTGATGAGCCAAACTCCTGTAGCACATGTTACAACAAATTGAGAACATGATAGACAAAAAATACCTATAGCTCATTTTTTTTAAATATGGCAAAAGAAATAAAATCACATCTTACAGATCAGTAAAAAATTTTCAACTTCACAAGGTTTAACTTTTAATGCTTTAACTGAAAATTCTCAGATTTGGATGTAAACTGATAAGAATTTGGAACCAATTGTGTGTGTGTGTGCTTATCAGATTACATTCTTGAAGAATCCATTATATTTCCAACTTGATGTTTCAAATCATCTTTTTGGAAGATCTGTTAATACATGTCCTTGATCCCCCTTGCTTTTTTTTTTTTTTAAATCAGTTGGTAGCTTTCACACTTATCACTAAGGTAGCTCTTTTCTCATGGTAGATCTTCTTCTACATATTGGTAATACATAG
>JAUPMG010026104.1:0-14906 GCA_031762675.1 Pachysandra terminalis | reverse complement strand
CCATTCGTGGTCTTATCATGACACGAAAATTACCAAAATACCCTTATTTAAAATTTTAAAATTTCAGGGATCTCACATGAGTGGTATTTTAAGTCAGGGTATTTCTGTCTTTTCTCATTATTTATACAAAATATATAAGAAAAAGAGAGGGACGGCCAGAATTAAGGTGGTCTCATTATCTCCTCTTTTTTCCTTTCCAATTCTTCTCTTTTTTATTCCCTCCATATACCTATATGCAGATCTTATATAAAGTCCTATTTTTGTACATTGTCCAATTGGATAAACATCGACCGATTGTCCAGCATAACTTCCAAAGTGAAATCCACGTCATTGAAGTTCCTCTTGTTTAGTTTCTTCCAAATAACCCAACGAATTGTAAAATGGAATCAACAACAGAAGCTCCACTAGAAAACCGACTAGAATCGCAGGACCAAAAGAACTTCAAGGGTCCCAAAGGAAACTTCTAGATCCTTATTTCCCGCCTTTTGTAAGAGGCATCTCCTCCAACTTGTTTAGCATAATTAGTTACTCAATCTCTTTGTCCAGTAAAGGTTGTCTAAAATGAGAAAACAACCCCAAACATTCTTGTTTCCTCTTATCATATTGACTAACTTACAAGCCGTTGACAAGAACGAGGAAATACAAGCAAAGACAAAGGTTGCATAATCTCCAGACTCCATCACAATCATCTTCCTAGAAGTTGATATGGTACTCGATGCCCGCTTCAAACTTTATTCCTTCAAGAAATCATTATGAACCTTTATGATCCTTTTTCACACCCCACTCTGTAGGTGCCTTTTTTAGCTTGTAGTCCACCTGTCTCAAAATGTTGACTTGGCTTTTGATATGTAGTCTGAGTAGGAGAGAGGTAGATCTAGTGTTGGCCTAAACCGTAATGACGCAACCGTTCCCCACTGTTACTTGTTTGAACCAAAGGGTGTCGGATTGGTAACATATGGCTGGTAGGCAATGGCTAAAGACTAAGAAAGGGAGTTATAGATGCAAAGTGGATGTCATTATCGATTCTTTGAATCTTGCTGGAGAATCAAGTCTTGATGTAGGATTTCTTATGATAGTCTTTTGTTGGTTCTCACTAATTTCAAATAATCTCCTCCCAATCTCAATCTCTAATCTCTCATTCTTTGCCAAAGAAGTTCTCTGCAGAGGAAGTATTCTCTAACCTAGGAGCTCTTATTCTATCCCTGACCCAAGATATTCTCAAATGAGCCTCAATAGGCTTTTTTATAAACATAAGTAGTCTCGCATATGATGTTGCTTTTAATTATGTGATCAATAGTTATCATCTCAAGTAGTAGCTTCATCTCTTTGTAACTAACGTTTATCTACTCTAATGAGGTGGCATTTTCTTGACTGTGTAGGTTGACCCGTTGACCTGTCTTACTTTCCCAAACCATAGGTCCACCCACGTGTGGCCAACAACTCCCATGACCATGGCCTCCACACCTTAAGGATTGCCGATTACCCTCCAACAAGGGTTCTCATTAGGGGCAATTATCTCCTCTTCGACAAGTGTAATAAGTCTCATAATAATAATGTCCCATAATAATGAATAATAAATCATATTACTTATACCGCATGTTACTTAGTGTTTAGTCTTGCTAGACACTAGTGACGAAAGGTCAGAGCCCTAGGTGTGCAATTTAGACATATGCCACCTGTTAAAATAATTAAATAATCAACTTTGCCAATGCTAGGAATGCACGCATGCATTCTGCTGAAGTTGAGAGGCAAATCTGCGCAAAGATCAAGAAGCGACAGAATCGGGCTGGCTGGCTGCTGAATCAGTTTGGACTGGGAGACCACCCAGTCTAGACTTGCTGCCTGGTCCAAGGTGCTATGGTACCTCGGCAAAGTCGGCCTGGGCCTGGTTCACATTAATTTTACTGTTTTGCGTGCATTCCTTTTCTTTGGCGTTTTTTTGGTTTTTATACTAATTTAACCATCCAGAATCCATCTCTATCATTTGCCGGAGGGTTCAAGGTGGTTTAAATAACCTCGGGACAGTTTACAACAAATTTGTCTAAGCTTTTGTCGAAGCACTAATCAGTAATAAATGTTTACCAGGTTTGTGACATGACATTCTTATGCCATGTGATCAACTTTGATTTGATGATATAGCGTTTCTTTGCCTTGCCAACCTCAATTTAATAATGGCGTGTAGTGCAAAAATGGCCCTTTAACACATCCATGCCCACTAGAAACCCTTTGCTATTGTATTCCCTTGCTGCACACTCGAGCTTATTGGCCACCACCCTCCTTCATAAGGCACCCCTTTCTGAACTAGACCTCCACAACCATCCACCTGAAGGCACCTCATTATCTTGAGCAAGGTAGTCAAGCCGTAAAACGGATTGAAAATACTCTGGGCAACTTCTAATCAAATCGTAACTCATAAGCTTCGTAGTAATTTTAATAGAAATAGGGTTTGGGTTTTGTTTTTGCGATTTGTTATAAGAAAAAGGGTTTTTGTTGTTAAAATGAGTAAAGTTTATTTCATTATGTATGTATATTTAGTCATTTTAGAGTATCATATTCTTTGTAAAGGATTAAACATAAAAGGGTTGTTTTTCATTAAAATATCAACTTTTTATTATTTAAATGTTGCATAGTTGAATCATTAAAATCATAAAATTAAATCGCAAAACAATACGATTTACTGTATGAATTGTATGTTCAAACCGAATCAAATCGTAAGTTTCATACATTGAACTGTAAGATTTTAACAACAGATATCCTGAGACCTACCTCTCCAAACTGCTTAGGCTCGTATACCTTCTCCTGCCCAACCAAAATGAAATAGTACCAACTCCCTTACCGTTCCAAGGAAATCCCTTTGAATTTTCTCAATCCTCTCGGTCACTTTGTAGGGATTTGAAAATAGACAAAACATAGGAAAGAGCCTATGCCGGAAAGCTCTGAGTTAGTGTGATGCAATATACAACCTCCCATAAAGAGAAAAGCTTTCATCCAAGTCGCCAGTTATTTCTTCATTCTTTCAAGCACCAAGATGTAAGTCTCTTGGAGATGGATCTAAAACCTAATGAAATATGGAGATAAGAAATGGGAAAACTCCCCACCATTCAACTTAACCTACTGACACAAAACTCCAAGAAAGTAACATCATTCCATCGTAAGCAGGAGAATTGGATTCTTATGAAGCTTAACCAGCGTATTCTACTCTTATGAAGATTATCCCGCATTCTCGAAATGGTTTTAGAAAGCCGAAGGATACCCTAAGCATTGTAATCTCGTCCAAAGGCGCATCCACAAAAAAATGGCATCATCTACATAAGGTAATGAGATAAATGACAAGCAAGGAGATAGAGGATCCCCTTGTGGAGGACAATAACAACTCTAGAAGAATCTTGAAGGAGCCACATTCACTAATACAACAAAAAAATGGTTTAAGAAATATGTACTCTAATTGACCTTTTCAAATGAACCCGAAACCAATCTTGTTCATCATATAGTGAAGAAGCACTAGCCAACGTGGTTTTAGTGTCTATTTTGCAAAAAAACCGCTATGCTCTTTTTGCAGTCTTGCATTGTGGATGAATTGATGACTCATTCAAGAGGAGATGCCTGGGTGTATGTTACTTGCAAATGATGTGATATTGCTTGAGCAAACTATTGAGGGAGTAAATGAAAAATTAGATTCATGGAGGGATAACTTGGGGGTAAAAATTTTCAAACTAGGTCAAATTAAGACTACGTACGTGAAATGCAACGTTATTATATTATGGAGGTGAAGTGCTGGTTAGAATTGAGATCCAAAAAATAACTTTCATCATATTTGATAAGTTATTTGAGTTCCATAAGGAGGGTTGATGGCTTAAGTGGAGAGGTGCTTCTTGAATCTTGGGTATTATGTGACTGATTGATGTTATTCGGACTGAACCATAAATTCTACAATGATATATGGAATGGTAGGTGGGTAGCTACAAAAGAGACAAATTCATAGGATGAGCTTAGTCAAGATTAGGATTTTGAGATGGCTTTGTGAAAAGATTAAGAAAAGTAAGGAGCGGAAGTATCCAAGAGAGTGTAGGAGTACACTTTGTGTATGATAAAGTAGAGTCTGTTAGATGGTGTGGTTATGTTCTAAGAACAATGGAAGCCTTTGTGAGTCCCTGTGATGATGTGCTGAAGGATCCAGAAAGGGATCATGTCAGTTGGAGATAGTTTGAAGGAAGATGAGCAAACTCAATATATGACTTCTGATTTTTTGGAATTTCAGAACGGAATTCGTGTTGCCAGCCCAACTGGTTGGGATAAGGCATTGTTGTTGCTATTGCCATTTTTGACGAATGTGTATAATGTATGTACCATTTGCTTTCAGAAAGAGAATGATAACACTATTTATGCTTTGTTTATGTTGTGGAGTACCTGATGCAATATATCTTTAGGTAGCTTGTAGATTTGATTAAGTTAAACATTCATGGCTGGTTTTGATTATCTTTAGTGATTTTGGAGAAAAATGGGTGATTGGTTTACCACCCATTTTGAACAATTATGAGGTGTAAAATTCTGAAAACCATTCAAAATGAGAAATAGTTAAAGAGTGGTCTTTCTGATTCATGGTTAATCGTTTCACAAAATATGGTGGCAAACTAGTAAACATTTTCACTGAAGTTGTGATATAATTTTTAGAAAACAATAACACTATTGTTTTAAGGGCAAATTTGTCATTTTGTTTTTCAAAAACATGGTGGTATATTTGTAATTTCGTCTTTTTGACATCAAAGCTAAACATTAAGGCTCTGTTTGTTTCCATGTAAAATAGGATACAAAAAACATTTTCGACAGAAAATGTATTTTCCGAGTGTTTGTCTCAATGTAAAACTAATTCACATGTATGTCATTTTCCAAAAGTGAGACAGTGTTTTTGGAAAATGACACCTTTCAAAATTTCGCATGTCATTTCCGGAAAATCAAGATTGAGTGGAGGCAACACCAATGAAGTTCTTTCTTTTCATTTTGTTTTATCAAAGCCATCACCGACATGTGTAAGCACCTCCACTACCTTTAGTGACATCACCACCATCTTCGGTGATTGCACACACCCAGTACCACCACTTTTGATGGTGGCATACCTCCATTTACAACATGTTCGTATTTTTTAACAATGGTGCCAACACCACATTGTCGTTGCCACTATCACTTCTAGCAACAGTGCACCACCAACTCTAGTGGTTGCCACCTCCACCTTTGCTGGTGGCATACCATCACTTACAAAATGAACATCACATATAACAATGGTACTAAAACCATAGCATTGATACCACAACCATCATTTCTAGCAGTGGGTCATTGCTGTCACCACCACCACCATCGTGGGCCTGGTGGTGGCACTACTACTGCAACTGATAAAATGACCATCACCTCCAACAATGACAACACCACCAAATTGCCATCACTACCAATACTACCACTTTTGGCGACAACAACATTACCTCCACCACTTCGAAGTTCTAACCATGGTTCAAAATATCGTATCGAGGTAGTGTATCGGTCAGCTCAAAAATGGATACATATCGAGTATCGTATCGGATACGCGTCGATACACTCTAAAAGTTATAGATACGATGGATACGTAAGGAATATGAAGGATACATAAAACAAGACCCACTTTTATGCAAAGAGAAGGTAAAGATATGACAAATTAACATGTTTTTGATATGATACACCCACACATATAATATATATTAACGTGAAGACCAACCGCTACGCGCACAGGCACACAAAAACTTAAAAAAACGTCAATAAGTGTAAAGACATATTATATTACATACACTAATAAAACATAAAAAAACATACATATCTAGTGTGATCAATTACTTATAAGTAACAAGATGTAATCATAATTTAAGGCATATAAGAACTACTTTTATTACATATAGAAGTATATTTCAAACAAAAAGCTTTCATTCTCTCTCTCTCTCTCTTTCTTACATTTTTTTTTCTTTGTTCTTTTTTGAAATTAGGTTAGTAATTTAAGGGTTTCTATTTGTTTTTTTTTTTGTCATTTTTTGATCCTTCTTTAGTTTTCATTGTCTTTTTTTTTTTTTTATCAGTATCTGGCGTATCGAGACTGTATCGATAATGTATGGACCGATACACTGTAAAAAGATACGTATCGTATCTTAATGTTGCGTATCATGCCGTATCGGTCGATACACGATACGTATTGACCGTATCGACACGATATTTTAAACCATGGTTCTAACAGTGACACCACTACTATCAACCATATCGTTGAAATTACCACCAGAGCACCATTAGTAGAGGTGGCAAAATCTGACTCGACCCGCTCGAACCTGCCCGGTAATTTTAGCAGGTTCAGGTTGACAAAAGAATAGAATTTTCTTGATCAGGTCAACCCGAGCCTGCCCGAATATAGAAGGGTTGTGTTGTGTTGGTGGGTTTGCATTATAAACTTGTCAACCCCGCTCAAACCCGTCAACTTGTTTTATTAAATGGGCGGGTTTGGGTTGACCATATATTGACCTGACCAATTTCTGGCCCAAACCGAGCCCGACAATTGCCAGGTCTAACCATCAGCACTACCATGTTTTATTAAGATTCAAAACCATTTTCCTAGCCTATTTTATTTCCATTTAAGCACATGAAAATGAAAATTGCACATTTTCAATCCTTTTTTCATGTTTCTAACAAAACAATTGAAAATACGTATTTTCTAGAAAATCAAATTCCATGTAAAATCTTTTGCATCAAGACAAATGAACCCAAGTGATTCAAACCGAAAGCACGTAACATTATTTGTAGCCAGAATGGACTGTTTGGTATTAAATGTCAAATCCAAACAAGCCTTCGTCTGCTTTCCTTAATTTTTCCCCCTCTTTTCACTTTTTCTGATAGATTTTTGACAACTGATCAAGTGAAAACAGAAATATTACTATGTGTCCATATTTATTTTGCAAGTTAATTTGGGACTTGGCCAAATAAGCTTGCAATCACATATTTCTCCTGCATTTTAGAACAAAGTCCCTTGCTCGTAGAACACCAACATCAACAAAAGACCTTATCCCAACTAGTTAGGCTGCGCAATTCATTCAACATATTCTGCAATTTAAAAATATTTTTCTGGAATTTATTTGATCATTTATGAACTCTGCTGATTCTATAGGATTATGAGAAACTAGTGATCCGTGCTGATTGTGTAGGATTATGCCAAAGTAATGGTCTGATTGTTTAATGGTTTATGTTCAGGGAGCATCTGACACATTGAACATGCCAGTGTCTTTTATTAGTGTCATACTGCTTCCTATTTTAGGAAATGCTGCAGAGCATGCAAGTGCAATCATGTTTGCCATGAAAGACAAGCTTGTGAGTGCCTTGAAGATTATTTCTGCTAGTATTTTGCATTCTTGTTCATGTGATTGCTTTACCTGTTTTCTTCTGCAGGATATTACACTTGGGGTAGCTATCGGGTCTTCTATGCAGATATCAGTGTTTATGGTATGATGTAGAGACCACCTCCTAGATCTTGGCACTAATTCTGTTAACCAATCAGCATTGCTTTCATATGATTGCTTTATTTAATTTTATTTATTTTTTATAATTATTATTACCTTTATTTTCTGTTTGAGTTAATTTTATGCGATCAGGGTTATGTACTTTGAACATACTTCTCCAATAGGTAGAGAGCAAAATGTTATGCTCCTTGGATGTTATTCACAAATGTATGATATCTTAGTGTTGGTGACTGCAGATTCCCTTCTGTGTGGTTGTTGGTTGGTTTATGGGAAAACCAATGGACCTGAACTTCCAACTCTTTGAAACTGCTACACTCTTTATCACCGTGCTAGTAGTGGCATTTATGTTGCAGGTTTGTTGTCAGGCTTTGAACTGGATATAAATATGAATCTGCACCTTGTCATTGCCATATCAATGCATTATAATTACTATGTGACAATATTTCTCGTCCATTTCATGCTGACACTGAAAGACTGGCTTCTCACATGATGAACATCAAGTAGTTAATGCATTTACCGTAGCAAGGCCATATGCCTGAAGTTGTATTATTCCGCTGCAGCTGAGCTTTCTACCAGCTGATGCTAATAATTAAGGTTCTCTGAGAATTTAGGATGAGTTAAATTATCATTCACTCCCTTAAAACTTTTCTTCTCAGAAGCTTTTACTATGGAAACTGATAAAATACTTAGATGAGCGATTTGGTGAGAGCTGATTCTTTGTCTTGTAGAGTGTTCCATTCTGCAGAACACCATTTGACAGGGAGATCCATTCTATAGAAGCATTCACAACTGCTACCTTTATATATATATCTATATATATATATATCATATGCCTTATCCCAACTAGTTGAGGTCGACAACAAGAATTCTGTTCCTCCATCCCAATCTGTCGAAAACCATATCTTCAGTCAAATTACAAGTATGCAAATCCTTTTTGATTGACTCCACCCAGGTTCTTTTGGGTCTTCCTCTCTCCCTCTTATAACCTTCAACAATTTCTCTCTCACACCTTCTCGCAGCTGCTTTTGTAGGTCTTCACTTTACATTTCTAAACCATCTTAATTGAGCCACGTCCAAACGACCTCAAATATTTTCATTCCTCACCTTATCTTTCCTAGTTTTCTCAGTCTTCCCACACATGCATCCCAACATTCTCATATTAGCAACTGTCATTCTATGCATATGTTGCTTCATTGTTGCCCAACATTCTGATCCATACATCATAGTAGGCCTAATGCCTAACGGCTGTCCTATAAAATTTTTCTTTTAATTTGAGTGGAACTCGTTGATTGCATAGCACTCTAGAAGCACTTCTCCACTGAAGCCATCCAACTCGAATTCTATGCGCAACATCCTCATCAATATTTTCCTCTATATGTATAATTGATCCTAGATATTGAAATTGATTGCTTTTAGGTATCGTTTGATTTTCAATTCTTATTATTGCTTCACTTTCTACTATTGTTTGTGTAAGTTACATTCCATGTACTCTGTCTTTGTTCGACTTATTCTAAAACCTTTTGATTCCAAGGTCTCCCTCCATGCCTCTAATTTTCATTTACTCCCCCTTTAGTTTTGTTTACTAAAACTAAACCATCTGCAAAAAGCATACACCAAGGCACCTCCTCTTGAATACGAGTAGTCAACTCCGTCAATGTTGTTGTGTATTGCAATATCTTTTGGAAATTGTCGGTCACAAATCCGAGTAAAGCAGGAGGGTTGCATTAGTTTGGCAACCGGCGTAAAACTTTTGCTAAATCTCTTATATATTATTGTTCTAAATGGTGTTTGAGGCTCGTCTTCAGTAAAGGCTTATGAAATTGCCATGATGCTCATGTCCTTAGGTTTGCATCTCATATGGTAAGATTTGGGATCTTGCCTGCCTAAAATTATTTACTGAGAATCATAATTCATATTTTGTGGCAAACCAAAAACAAAATGCCTCATTTCAATTAATTAGGGTTGGTGCGCTAATCTTGTTTTGCCATACCAGATAGGGATGGAGGAACATGATTTGTGTTGCCGACCTCGACTATCTAGGATAAGGTGCATTTTCTTGTCGTTGGCAAATAAATGGAGTTTAAAATCAATTACCTTTATGTGTTAAAATTTACTTCGTATACATACGTGCACATGGCCACATGCACACCTACCCCCCCCTCCCACACACACGAGCGCGCGCGCACACACACACATATATATATATATGTGTGTGTGTGTGTGTGTGTGTGTATGAAGTTTAATGTTTTTGGTGTTTTAAACCTTCTTGAAGTTTTGTTTCACATTAAAAATGATCTTTCTTAGACTTTGAAGGATTTGAGGTCAATAGTGTACATACAAGGTTTTAGGTATTGGTTTCATATCGGATACCAGCCCAATCTAAAACCGAGTTGCATTGACCGATTTGATTCAGCCGATATGGACCATTACGAATCTAGGACAACTCTAAAAAGTGAAAAAAAAATTAGAAAAATGTAGATTGTTTTTTATTTATTTTTTATCAATAACAGTGCAATTTTCATTAATTAAACAGAAAGAGATTACAAACTAAACCAAAGCTAAGAACACAGAAAAGATTCCCCAAGATAGAGAACCAAAAAGAAACCAGAAAAGCGCAGAAAAACAGAAAAACATGGAAAAAAACAGCAAAAAGAAAGAAAAGAAAGCAGGCTTAAAACTAGAGAGACGCCACAATAGCCCAACATCTCGATAATATGCTCATGATACCTCCCTGAACTCGGGTAATATGCATACCCATGAGGCAGCTATACCCTTGATATAAACAAGGTTCGCCATGTCGATGTTGCTTGGAATGTCGCCAGGTGGCTCTGAGTACATGTTGGGGACATGTCGGTGACATGGGGGAAAAAAGGGGAAACCAAGGGGAAATGTGGGGAAACCATGAGTTTTTGATGGATTTTTTCCCCCAAGCTTTGAACATGTCGAATTAGGGCCTAAATTCATCCAAATACATCAAACAAATACAAAAACAATGTCTACACATTAAAAGTCATTACTTGAGGGAGGTTAACTTGCACACTGTCGGGGTCTGTAAGCTGTAAAAAAGATGCTATATGTAATTAAGCCAAATTAAAAGTGAATGTAAGTAAAGATATATAAGACTAGAAATCAAGTGCCATATCCATGGGGGAAATGATGGAAAAATCTGGGGGAAATGATGGGGAAATCTAGGGAAATGTGGGATTTTTATGGGTTCCCCCCTAAGTTTTAAACAACCCTTATTAGTGTTTAAATACATCATAATAAATCAAAAAAAATGCAAAAACAAATGTCTACATATCAAGGGACATTACTTAAGGGAGGTTCACCTACTCTCTGTGGGTGTGCTGTGTGCAGGTTGTGTAAAAATTGATGTAATATGATCTGCTTAAGTTATATCCTCATACATTGCACATCTCACAATTAAATGTACATGAAAATAAACAAATAAGATACATACCATACCAATTTTAAATCATAATTTCAAATTTCTTCAATCTGTTTTTTTTTTCCACAAAATAATTAAACAATTTCAAAGTTAATATTTACTAACATACAACATTTATTTAATTTTTTGCGGTTTTTTTAAATTTTGTCAAAAAAATTTGAAGATTTTCCCCCATGTCGTTGAGATTTCGCCAACATGTCACCCATGTTGAGAGATATGGGAAAAATATCGAAAAATTTTGAAATTTTTCCCCCATGTCGCTCGACATGGGGTAAAATCGAAAATTGGGGATTTACCCCCAGATTTCGTGTCGCTAAGGAGGGAAATGGCGACATTTTGGTGACATGTCGCTCTATGTCGCTGACATTGCAAACCATGAAATGGGTCAAATGGGAATCTTAGGAAAAAGATCTTTTCTTTTAGATTCGACCCATTTACTATCTATTATTTGATTGACTAATCCTTTGTATTGGGATGAGTGAAGGGTCAGATGTTTTGGCAATTCCTCATGGGGGATGAATCAATAGAAATTTGAATCTGATCTCTTGACTTTTGTTCATCCTTTGTATAATCACTTCTGCATGTATCTTCAAAAAGTCTTCTGTTTCTCTCCTCAAATCTCCCGTAGAACTGCAAAATACACCACTCTATACAAGATCGGCCCCCGCTTCCCAAGGGAAGGGAACCACCACTTACCCAACATATCTGTAACCGAGCTGTGGCCAACCCAGTCCACACCAATCAACCTAAAAAAGGTCTGCCAAATCTGTACAGCGCACTCATAACCGATGAACACTTGGTCCACCGACTCCCCAAAGCTCAAACACATAGGACAAACTTGAGGAGACAAGGCCATGAATGACCTCCGCTTTTGAAAAATGTAGATTGTTGTTTCATTAAAAAATGATGAAAAATGGACATTCAAGCAAAATAAAGCATAAATAATATCTAATCTCAATGCAAGAGAACCTTAAATAGTATTTAATAAGCTTAGTATTATTAGACGCTATATAAAGTATCATGACAAAGAAATCAAGGTTAACAAAGTTGAAAAAAGAAAAAAGAAAAAACATACATGATATATCTATAAGTGAAACAAATGTTGAATCTACTAGCCATAGCTCCCAATACTAGTAATGGTCAGAGAACGGGTTAAAGAAGAAGTTGGCATAATCTTGCAAGGACATCTTATTGGAGTTGGATTCAATGCCATAACTCTCAGGCGGTTGGTCAAAGCTCTGACTAATAGTGTGGTGGTCGTGGTAAGCACCTACGAACTGAATGTAGTAATGGGGATAACAATCCCTACTCTCGTATGGCTGGTCATAGCTTTGACTACCTTTCACGATCCAATCTTTTTCACGTAGCAGATCGACCGTGCGGTGCCATGATCCTCACTTGACCATGGCCAGCCTTACATTGTTCTAGTGCCAAACGATCCCCAACCAATATCTCGTGGCATACAAACACGGGCCATGCACACCAACACCGCACAAACATAGGGTCATCGCATGCCACTCGCATAGCCTTGGAGCCCCAGGAGTCCCAATACCTAAGCATTGAGGGAATACAGCCCACAACACAATCCTCGAGTCATACTCGAGTCACACAAGGCAATTCATCTCTTATAGCACATCCAAAGCATTGGCATAGTTTTTCGTGCTACTGGCACACACACCTCAAGCCTATGGCAAAGTGTCGCCCCTTTATCCTTGCCTACTGCGCCACAAGACCAATGTGAGGTGTACTGAACCCAAGTAGCGTCCCCACACGAGCACATGACAAGTCCTCATGGCTTGTAGATTCCCACTGGGCCAGAGACGCCTAGCCAAGCACGTATAGTGCATGCAAGGCCAACACAATGTTCAACCTCCGGCTACTAGCCAATGCGCAGTGTTGGCTGGCCCCATGCCCTAGCATTGTTCCGGGACGTGCCATCGATGTCCCAGGAGACCCTCGACAAGCCTTACAGCTTGCCAAGGTCCGTCCCCAAATGCCTTGGGGAGTGCTTGTCAAGTGTACTCACTATGCACAAGGGTGGGCCAAACACCATCACCCCCTCCTCAAGGTGGATGCTAAGCCTTTTAAGGGAATTCTAAGAGGAAATATCACCTCTGCCGGTACAATCATAGTGCCCTTTTTTGGAGTTTCAGGTAGCGTTTTTCTGTGCCATCTGAACCTACACGTTCGTGGCATCCTCTAGTTTCATATGCACCTGGCCCGGACTCAAAACCACTCTCCATTTGATCTCCACGTTGCCGCAAACATGCGGGAGTCACATTCTAGAAATGCACTTTATGGCATTTTCCTCCCCCTGGGCACCATGCCCGCATTTAGGCATCCCTATGCCATGTACAAATACCCCCAAGACGGGTTCGAAAAGCTCTCCATGAGTTGGCCACATTGGCCAAAGTCGGTCTCGCTGAGTCCTTCATGCTTGCCCACAATGTCATCATGTGTGCCCACCATGGCATAGTCACGGTCCACATCAAGTGCCCACACTTTTGGACCGTGCCACTACCATAGTGATGAGAAGTAACCAGTCTTGTTTGAGCTTAAAACATCAAAGAAAATTACTTTAAAACAATACTAGAAAATAGAGAACTCGTAATTGGTACTCCTTGCTGATACGTATTGGAGATTCGTATTAGAAATTTGATGTATATACCTATACGGCCAATATGAGACCGATACATATCATCGTATCGGCCGATAGCTTACCATACCATAAATTTGATGGAATCGATGGCCTATATCGTATTGGCCACATCAATTTTCGATATGTAACGGTATCGGCTGATGCTTAAAACCTTGGTTCTCATATATTCCGGCAAGGTGGATTGGCCACCAAGTAAGATAAGTGATGTTTTGAGTTAAGTTAGAGTGTTGCAGAGTATATTCCATCCTTTTTTTTTTTTTTCTTTCAAAATCTCTACCTTTTTGAGGGGAGAGATTTTGACAAGGTTTGTTACAAGGAAGACCATTTTGTTCCTCTTCTCCGTTCTAATCTTCTAATAGAACCAAGGCTAGAAATGACATTTATGTCCCGATTTCTTTACCTTGACTATTTTGTCCTCAAAAGGGATAGGAAATTCCTACTTTATGCAAGACAAGAAACTCTTTTATAGTGGAAGTTTATATACTTTTCCTAAAAGGACCAAAATGGCCTTTTATTTTCCCTTGGAATAAAGATCTCCGTTAACTTGACAGGGATTATTACACAAAAAGACCATCAGTAACCCTTGATTGCTTCCAATTCACATGATTTACCATGCACCCAAAAGGCCATATACCATAACAATCCTTGGGAATGAGAGGAAAATCCCTTCATGTACTTGACTTGAATTAACTAAATTCCTTGGATTTTCTTTAAAAGTTTTTAGAATTTGACTCATTGTCCTTGAATTTTCCCTTCAGTTATCTATAAATAATGCTATAATCTCAAGTTTGGGACGCCTTTGGAATGCTCTGAAACTCTACCAAATCGGAGAGGGAATTCTTGAAGCTTTGGAGATCATTTGGAGCAAGCTTGGAGAAAGAGAGAAGCACTTGGAGGATGCCCAATCTAGGTAAATCTCCATTTAAATTTCAGCATCCTCTTCTCAAATCTATTTCTATTCCCTTCTTCTCTCCTTAACCTCCCTATTTTAAAATAAATTTGTCTACCTCTAATTTTACTCATTTTTTTGGTTATTTTGGATGGAATTTGGTTTGGTATAAACCTACCATGCTTTTGTATACTTGATGAACCTCCCCAAACCCGATAATGTGAGGAAGAGACCGGGCGAAAGAGCATGGGATGGCTCATTAGGTGTTATAACGCATTTCCTTTCATCAAGTGCTTATAGTCACTTTTATGTGCACAGTTAAGGATATAGCATCTTAGTTAGTTAGTTAGTTAGGTTAGTTAGTTAGTTAGCTAGTTTGTTAATTAGTTAGCA
>JAUPMG010026103.1:0-28923 GCA_031762675.1 Pachysandra terminalis | reverse complement strand
GCTTGTTTTAAGCCAGTTTTCTCCCATCTGTACCAAACCTGAAAAGACAAAGAAATGCATCAATTCTCTCAATTAAGTTTGGCAAGAAAGACTAATAATCATGAATAACTAGGTTAAAATGGTAACTGCTAGGCACTTATCACACCCCCAAACCTCAACTTTGCTAGTCCTCAAGCAAAGAAAATAAAAAACTAATGCAATTAACCTTGTATGTAAATTCCAAAATATGTAAAATCTTCCGAACTCATTAATTATATCACAAAAGAAATTATAAATTCAATTCAATTGCTGAACGTAACCCAACTAAGATGCAATCCTATGACCCCACAATGAATCTAAAACCAATCCTAATCTCATCCGGATCAAATACACATACTCAAGCTATCAAGGTATGCAAGTGATAGTGATAACATTAATCATGGAATCTCCTTGATGTATAATCTACATAACTTATCCATGGAAGCTGAAATCCGAATAGCTAAAACGTGTGCAGCCTTAGTCAACTGATCCACAATCATCCATATGGTATAATGACTAAATCGACTCCTAGGAAAACCCACTACAAAGTCCATCGAAATGTTCTCTCATTTCCACTCAGCAATTGGCAAAGCTTGCAACATATCCACTGGTCTTTGATGCTCGGCCTTGACTTGCTGACGGGTCTACAGCGTGATACATACTGAGTAATCTCCTTTTTCATGCCTCTCCACCAGAAATGCCTACGCAAATCCCGGTACATCTTTGTTCTGTCAGGATGATTTGTATACTTTGTCTTATGGGCCCCATCGAGAATCTCTCTTCTCAGTTCATCGCAATTAGGTATACACAAGCACACTCTGAACCTGATACTACCATCGGTATGCATCATGAAATCATTTCTGCTATAATCTACAACCTCAGAAAGTAACCACTGGTCCTTCTTCTGCTCTTCCACAATCCTTATAAGAATAGTGGGCTGCACCGTCAAACTAAAGAGCTGCACTACCGAATCATGACTATCAGCACGAAAATCAGTGTCAGAAAGAGCTTCTAACATCTCCCATTCCTTCACAAGTAGAAGTGAAACCAGACTTCTATGCTACCTATTTAGAGCATCCACAATAACATTTCCCTTCCCAGGGTGGTACTGCAACGTGAAATTGTAATCGTTCAGTAGATCCATCCATCTCCTCTAGTGCATGTTGAGCTTCTTGTGAGAGAAAAGATACTTTAAACTCTTATGATCAGAAAAGAGTTCAAAGGTCTCTCTATACAGGAAGTGCCTCCAAACCTTCAAAGAAAAAACTACCACAACGAACTCTAGATCATGCACATGACAGTTCACTTCTTGTGTTTTTAGCTGTCTTGACGCATAAGATACTACCCGACTGTTCTGCATTAGAACACATCCCAAACCTTGCAATGAAGCATCTGTGTACACCAAAAAGTCCTCACCCTAGATTGGAATTATTGCGCTCTAAATCTGAGATATAGGATCTCGAGGATTCCAAGGGAACAACCTTCGAATCCACCACGTGAAAACGAATAAACAACCACACAGTCAACCCAATCCTAGTTGAATTAGAGTCAAAATAATAATGAACAACGGAAGTCTCAAATACTTAAAACCAAACCATATCCCAATTAAAAGTATGTTGAGCTAACAACCCACAATAAAGTAATCTTAAATCTTATTACAACTTTTATCCACATGGGGTCAAACCAAAGTAATAAAAAGAACTAAAGCAGTCAATAGTCTCAAGGATAAAATCATCTAAGTTATGTCTCTTCTCCAGTAGCCATTCAGGGTCAAACAATCCGATCACATGTAGAGATAAGAATCAGCCGAAGCCTAGTAGAAAAATCCAATGAGACTACAATATCTACTTTTATGCATTCATAACAATACATTTAATTCATGCATTTCAACCATCACATAATAACACAATACAATGTATGTTAAACACATCCTCATACAATATCTCACATATTAGTATGCATATTACAACATCATATGAATTCACAATTCACATGGATACCACGCAAGATCATATTATAACAGGTCAATGTTTCACCATTCCCATAGTTCCACTATGTTAATACCACCTACATGTTCCTATCATGTTCAACCAGATTCTACATGAATCTACCATGTTCCAAATAACATACATACATGTACTCACATGGTCCACCATGTGACACAAAACAAGGATTATAGCAAACACGTAGTCACACTATGTTCCACAACAATATCCACATGGTCCCACCATGCTACGACCAAGTAACTATGTCATAATATCATATATAGTACACACAGTCTCACTATGTGTACAAACAAACACCACATGGTTCCACCATGTTACAACTATCATTCATTTAGGGACTTTCACCCGCGGTGAAGTACACTCGTAATCAATAACAATATCCACACAACATTCGTTTAGGGACTTTCACCCACGGTGAAGTACACCTGTAATCAATCACAGTTCCAACCAATTCCAACACATAATAAATACTACATGGTCTCACCATGTTACGTCCAACATACCTTTAGGGACTTTCACCCACGGTGAAGTGCACCTGTAATCAATCACAGTTCCAACCAATTCCAACACATAATAAATACCACATGGTCTCAACATGTTACGGCTAACATACCTTTAGGGACTTTCACCCACGATGGAAGTACACCCGTAACCAATCAATATCCAATCCACATTCCTTTAGGGACTTTCACCCACGGTGGAAGTACACCCGTAACCAATCACAATCACAATCAATATTCCTTTAGGGACTTTCACCCACGGTGGAAGTACACCCGTAACTAATCACAATATCCACTTATCATTCCTTTAGGGACTTTCACCCACGGTGGAAGTACACCTGCAAGCAATCACATCCAATCCACATTCCTTTAGGGACTTTCACCGACGGTGGAAATACACCTGTAACCAATCACATCCAATCCACATTCCTTTAGGGACTTTCACGCACGGTGGAAGTACACTTGTAACCAATCACATCCAATCCACATTTCTTTAGGGACTTTCACCCATGGTAGAAACACACCCATGACCAATCACAATCACAATCACAATCAATCCACACAAGTTACCCATGATAATGCATTACAATCAATCAATCATCACGTGCAACGCAATGCAAGTATATGATGCAATTATGAGATGAGATGAAGTGCAATGCGATGCAGGTATGACCAGGCCTAGCCCAATCACATGCTCAAACCAACTCACGACAATATGACCCATTCTTTTAGAGGGGCTTGCACCCACGGTAGAATACACCATATCATTAACCTGTTCTTTTAGGGACTTGCACCCATGGAAGAACCCACCGTTTGCGATCATTACAATTTAGGGGCTTGCATCCACGGATGGATACACCTTATGTTGCCATCACATTTTAGGGGCTTGCACCCATGGCTGGAAACACCTTATGCTACCATCACACTTTAGGGGCTTGCACTCACGGTTGGAAACACCTTATGCTACCAAACCTTCCTTTAGGGACTTTCACCCACAGTGGAAGCTCACCCATCTAGATCAAAATTCAAGTTATAATCATCAATCACAGACTACATTCACAAATATGGATACTCAATGTATCGTTAATCAACACACAAGACTTCATCAAATCAACAAAGGGAAAACATAAGTCAATCCGTGTCAAGCATGAGTCAACATCAGATGCTAAAGGCATCATTCAGCCAATCAAATCCTAAGTGACCATTTCTAATCATAACAATCCTATTTTGAGGTTCTATGATCATATCCAGAACCTTTAAATTAATATCACCTCTTATTCAATTCGGATCAGTTCAAATATCCTGAATTTTAGACCTGCTCCTACACTTTTCATAATTCGACAAATTCTAGATCCTTTGCACACAAACCAACTATACAGGTATATGCACAACTTACGAGGGAACATATCCCTAAAATTTGACCTCATTTGGTCCTGGGCAGCACCTCGGTAGCTGCTGACACTCCCACTGAAATTCTCGGTAGCACTACTACCGAGCCTCAATAGACAGTCTAGAGAACCTATTGATTTTTGTGTTTTCGGTAGGTGTTCGGTAGCTGTCGACACTCCTGCCGAACGTAGAATTTCATTAGATCTCTTGGTTTTCACCTAGGGTTTCGTGCCTATACCCAAAACACTTAATTTCTAAGGTTTTAACTATCATAATTAAATCTCTAAAACCTACTCAAGGGATTCAAACATCAATCACATAATAACTATTTAATTCTATAGATCAAAACAAGTAAATCATGAATAACTCATATTAAATCTAAGAATTAACACATGATTTATAAGAACACAAGGAACACCAAAAATTAAAGAAATTTAGATCTAGCATGATTATCATTAGACAAACAACATTGCATTCATTCTAGTTTCACTAGATCTCTAGTCTAAGCATGCTTCACATTCAAGATCATGCATCAAACTATACCTATAGCATTGGAATGATCCATAAACATAGTTACCGTAGAAACGCAGGAAATCCCTACCTTGTTTTTCATAGATCTGAGTTAGGTAGATTCCCAGCAACAAGGATCACCTGATTCTACTTTTCTTCTTCTTCCAAAACCAGATTTCTGAGCACCTTCCTCTTTTTCGTTTGATCACCAAACATATCAATTTTCTCTCTCCTGTCCATTACGTGAGTTAGTGGGAAAACCCATGATCTCCCTCTCTCTAATTCAAATTAGGTAGTAAAGGTCTATTGTGCCGTTACCTGTGGCTAATGGGCCTACCCAGCCAGCCCACACACCCTATCAATTCTATTGTGTTGGGTCCAAGCCCATTACACCTAATTCACATAAATAACACAATTAAACACGAATCTTATCATATTTAGATAAAGGTCCAATCCATCCCCATTTATATCAAATTAAATTCTAAGGTTTAAAATATGATTAACTACCATTTAATCATTAAATTAAATGGTAGGGTCAGGGTCACTACAGGAATAGTCAACAGTGGTGCAGAAATCAAACATACACGAAGTTCCTCAAATGCCTTTCCACAATCCTCACTCCACAAAAAAATTAGCACCTTCCGTGTTAAACGAGTGAGAGGCATCGCTATACTAGAAAATCCCTGAATGAATCTCCGGTAAATAGCCTGTCAGGCCTAAGAAACTCCTGATCTCCAAAGCACTCTTGGGCTGGTCCCAATTTAAGGCCGCCTCAACCTTAGCTAGATCCACAAAAATCCCAGCCTTGGAAACCACATGCTCGAGGAACTTAACCTCTTCCTACCAGAAATCATACTTCTCTAGCTTGGCAAACAATTGGTGGTCTTGCAACAACTGCAACACGATCCTCAAATGCCGCACATGCTTCTCTCTTGATCGAGAGTAAATAATAATGTCATCCATGAAGATCATGATGAACTTATCCAATTAAGGGAGAAATATCCGATTCGTAAGGTCCAAGAATGCTGCAGGTGCATTCGTTAAACCAAATGGCATTACAACAAACTCGTAGAGCCCTGTCTCATCGTAAACCTGGAAATCCCAATGGATTCCCCAAATTTAATGTGTAACTCACACAACATATCCCTATGGAAGTGGATATGCAATACATTAACAAAACACTGAATCAATTAAGATAATTATAAAATACAGATCTGGAAAATAATATTATTAAGAATAATATCCAACCAAAACAATCTTAATAGCGGAATTAAAATAAAATACTCTATTAAACTACTCAAATCTGTTCCTAATGCTACTAAATCATTAAGAACCAACTAATCCTATTACAAATTCGATTTAAATCATCAAACAAAGTCCTAATTATAACTAAGGTCTTTATCATAGCATTGTCCTCCGTCTTGATCCTCATAGTCCTACTGTCCACCACCTATAGGTCCTGAAATACTGCTCAAATTTGTTCCTAATGCTACTAAATCATTAAGAATATAAAACCAACTAATCCTATTACAAATTCGATTTAAATCATTAAACAAAGTCCTAATTATAACTAAGGTCTTCATCATAGCCTTGTCCTCCATCTTGATGTTCATAGTCATGCTGTCCACCATCTATAGGTCCTGAAATATGATGCTTAGAAAGCGTAAGCTATACTTACCTTAGTAAATAAACAAATTAGACATCATTTAAGATTGAAGTAGGGACAATGCCACTCTCCAATTGTAATCCATAGATAAAAATAGAATAGTTATTATATGCAATTAATGAGATGAAGTGATACACAATGCAATATGAATGCAGGTTCAATTATTAATGAATGCAATGCATGTTGTGCACCTAAACAGATATAATCATCACATGTGATCTACGTACAATCATATGAAATGCAATATGCATGCTGTTTGGCATTCGATTAGTGCATGTTCCACACCAGATCGAACCCCTGGCTAAACAAGATGAACACCATCCCCCAAAGACATAGCCAGAATAGAGGGTTATTCTATGTGCGCACCATAGTTTCGAGGGCTTGCGACCAAATGGGCACAATCCCCATACCTTATTTCTAATCACGAGGAATCATCCCAGGGCCTCATTAATGTGAACTTTCCTTTGTGAACCATACATTAACTGTTTACCAACAAAATTTCACTCGGTCATCTATCCAAAAAGACAGGCATAAAGGTTGGTCTGTTGGGAGAGCGACTCCCTCAACACATGCAAATCAGTCCACATGGGACTCCCTCAAATATTATAATTTCTAGATTATAAAAACATTCATTATATCCTTAAATTTCAAAAATATGGAATTATGGGGTTAAGTCAAGGCATTAGACCCGATACAAGGTCATTATGCAAGAAAGCCAATGCGGTGCAAGTGAATTGTGCACACTAGCTAATCAGGCAATTTGTGTACATGTGCAAATGTATTTTGAGATATAAAACATGTCCATAATGAATTTAGGATCAAAACAAGTCCAATCAAAATTTCACCCGTTGGTCGGATATAGCAAATCTTCCACAAAAGGCACATATGCAAAACTATTCATAATTTATCAATTCCAGCACCACATGTGGTGTAATTAGGTTAAATATAACATGCCTACAAAATTTTATGTAAATCAGAGAACATTTAAAAATTTTGGCTCGTCTATAGGAAGTTGAAATCCAGTCGATAAGGATCAGCTGGCTTGTGCGGCTAGGCATTTTCCCTCGGCTGTTTGGCTAGGGTCCAAAATTTACACACACAGTGGGTGGGCTGCCTTTTAGCTAGCCGCCCATGGAACAACTGCTCAGGCAGAGGCCTATAGCAAGCATTGGACACTCGTCTAGCTGCTAGGTTGCCGAATACCCAAGATTGGGTTCGGTTGACCAAACGGCTAGCCGTTTTGGTCAGCCAAACTACCCAGAAAGCTTTTGCTGCCCCAAATGGCTAGCCGTTTATTTAGCCGAAGTTCGGGACAGCCCAGAACTCCATAAACTTTGTCTTTTTAGTCATCTTGTTTGCATTAATTTATTAAAACACACATTAAAATACAATTTCGAACAAAACCCAATATTTACATCATAATTTACCTACTTAACTCACCTTGATACTTGTATGGTATTAAAACCCCAAAAATTAATGTCTTTATCATGTATTCATGAAGGAGTAAAAGATATAAAATTTTATGGTTTTGCTATGTCATACTCAATGAATATGACATATGCACGTAGTTCATATCGAAAATAAGGTTTAACCCGAATACTTACCTTGAGCTTTGAGTTAGTGTTGAGATGAACACTGCAATGACCCGGACCTGAAAATTAATTAATAATAATAAATGTGTGATTAATTAGTTGAGTTAAATAAACATAATTGAATCTAGTTTTGAATTGGGGGTGACAATGTGTTAAGGTAAGTGTGGAAGAGGAGTCAAACTGTAATTAATGGATGATGTGGTGTTATAATGTACTTGAGTTAATTAATTGGGCTTAGGACTGAGATTAGTGGACTAGGTTTAGATCTGGACATGTGGTCCAATAAACAAGAATAAGGGTAGTATAGTAATTTTATTTGACTCGGAATTCAAATTAAAAGATAAAAAGGTTTCTATTAGTGGAAGTTGATTTTGGGGAGGATTCTTAGTGGAGAAGTTACCTTATCTATTAGTTATGTGTGTGGGGAGTTAGGAATGGTTTAGGAAGTAAAATTAAGTGAATTGAGAAGGTTAACAAAAAGGGGCAAATAGTAGGACGTGAATAGTGTTTTGGGAATATGAGCATTAGGGTTTGGATTTTAAGGGAAAAAAAGAGAAAAGAGACAAGGATGAAGAATAAGAGGAAGAAGGGAAGAAAGGAAAGGAAGAGGAAACAATTGCTAATCAAACATCTAGAACGTAACTGTAAGTCTCATTTTCTGCATAATTCTTATGGAATATTGTGTTTAATCTCGGATTTGTCGTATGAGTTGCATCTGAATGCCTTATGTTTGAAAACATGATTTATTTGATTATCTTGGCTAATTGATGATATTGTAATTATTCTCTCGATTCGTAGTTGGATTTACATTGTTTTTGAGTGATGTTAAATATATGATTACTCGTTGATTTTTGTTGAATAATGACTTAAAGTGTTTTTGGTAGATTTGGTATTGATTTGATGTATTAATATGAGTTTCCTATGATTCAGATTCGATATAGTCTCAGATTTGGGGTTTCCAAACCATAGAAAATTCCCAGTTAATACACACAGTAAGGGTCTCCACCGGTAGGCACCGGTACACCAGTGAGCCTACCGACAGGGACCCAAATTTGACTAATTTTGACCCACCGGTGAGCCTACCGATGGTATTCTTGAGTGAATTTTGATGGGTTTTGGTTTTAGGGGTTGTGTCATATGACTTGGGGTATGATCCTTGGAGACAAAGTTTGATTTTAAGGCTCTAGCCTACCTGTGGGGAATCAACTTTGAGTTCTACAACAAATTGGTTTGGATTAGGTCTGAAGGCTCTAACCTACTTACGGGGAATCACCTTTGAGTTCCATGGCACACCTTACACTACCGATTAGTTTCATGTGTATGGGCGCACGAATAGCTTCTGAAGGGTGTTATCACAGGAAATCCTATTGATACACGCAGGAATAGCTTGCCTGGTCAACTGGCCTGCGACAGATGGAGTTGTGAAATGATGTTGTTTTGATTTAGTTTGAACACCGTTAGGAAACTTATGATGATTTTCAGTAGATTATCCGCGTGTATAGGCACGTGGATAGATTCTGATGGGAATTATCATTTGAGTCCTAAGTTAACTATTGCATGAATACTAGGCATATGTAAATTGTTAAGTTAACCCGAGAGGTGCAAATACGGATTATCCTTGCGAGGTTTTCTGGTGAGGTTGACTATACCTGTGGATTGAAAGGTCCCATTTAAATAAGGGTAGGTTTCACCGTACTCCTATACGGTTGGCTAAACCTCGAGTAATTCCACTCAAAAATTAACAAATGGTGACATTCGTACCATACTATGGGTTAGCTACCCCAAACAAAGAAGAGGGACATCTGAATGTTCCTGGTGACCTATGTCCCGAATTGGTTCTTGATTTGAAGCTACAATTAAGGGGCACTTAACATGATACATTAACCTAGTTCATAAAATTGCACCTTCACATGTATTCTTTTGTTTGAGAATATCATATAGAGCATTTGTTTGATACTCACTCATCTCATACTCCATCTCATTAATAAATCTGATATGTCATGATTACTTGTTATTTTACTTTCCGATTCTGTATTTGATTTGGTACTACGATGTTCCAAGAGGATGAACAGTATATATGGTCTTACTGGGCATTCCAAGCTCACATGGCATTTCATGTTGCAGGTCAAGATAGATGAGGATAGACTTGGACTAGCGGCTTAATTTATTTTAATTTCTGTTTGAATGATACATTGGTTAACTTGGATGATTTGAATGTAATAGGATTTAGTCTTTTATTATTTCCTTATTTGAATTGGGATTGTGACTCTTCTGATGTCAGTAGTTTGTAATAGGTTTTATTTAGCTTCCACACTCTGAGTTTAATAGAAGTAATCGTTATTACTTTTGTTATCGATGTTTTTTTTTGGTGATTCGCGTTCCTCGGTTGGAACCCGAAGGCCTCACCTCAAGATTTGTGCTACCCGCATAGGGATTCGTGCTTCGGATTTTGGGATGTGACAAACACCTTGTTCTTCTTCTTCTTCTTTTGCAATTCCAAGACTTGTTAGCTCTAGCAATCCTTCTTCTCTCTCTCTCTCTCTCTCTCTCTCTCTCTCTCTCTCTCTCTCTCTCTCTCCCCCCCTCTCTCTCTCTCTCTTAGAATTATGGTATATACGACCAACACTAGGTTCTTATAGTTGCTGCTATTAGTCCTTAGTAGTCTAAGTGTTCTTATCTTATTTGGATTAGTAATTAAATCTCTACCCTTAGATTAGATTAGTTAGTTCCTGCGAAATCCCAGCCATTGATTTTAAGTATCCTAAGTATAGTTGGATTATAAGTTAACCTTATCTAATCTTAATCCTCATTAGTTTAGGATTGGTTTTAATTCTCTAATTAATCCTAGCCATTAAAATATATTAGTTTAACTCTATCATTTAGATTTAGATTCCTAATTATAGTTAGTTATTAATCCTCTTTAGTTTATTGAATCCTAATTAGATTAGAACTAATATTAAATCCTATCGAATCTCAACCATGAAAATCATTTTAGTGTTCCTACGAAATCCCAGCCACACATTATAACTTAAGGAGTTATGATTGTGTATGAAGCACTTGGCTTCCTACCGTGGGACCCACAAATCACAAACAGTCAAAGTCAAACATGATAGCTAATTACTAAAATTTTAAATTCACATCTATATTTTTATTAATTACATATTAACCCTATTAATTTAGTTTGGGTTATTAAAAACTCATACCTAGTCCTGAACACTGTCTTCTGAACATTCTTATCCTTGATCCACAACTGATGATAGGGCAACCTCAGATCAAGCTTTGAGAAAAACACAACTCCCTCAAGCTGATCAAACAACTTCTCAATCCTTGGCAAAGGGTACTTGTTTTTAATTGTCACAGAGTTCAATCGGCGGTAATCAACTCATAAACGCATGGAGCCATCCTTCTTCTTCACGAAAAGCACAGGAACATCGCAAGGAGATGTGTTGAACCTCACAAATCCCAAAACCAATAACTGATCCAATTGAACCTTGAGTTCCTTCAACTCAAACGGAGCCATCCAGTATGTAGCTAGTGAAATAGGCGCAATCCCTGGCATAGGATCAATCTGGAACTCTATCTCTCTCCATGGAGGCAAACCAGGAATCTCCTAGAACGAACTCCAAACTCACACACCACAGGAATACGGTTGATGGTTTGCCTCTCATCATTTAAGGATAGACTAGAAACCATGTCCTCCAACCGATCCCGCAAAGAACCAACAAAATGGAGTGGAGTCGAACCCAATGTATGAAAATTCAAAACCAGATGGAAACAATCAATCTTAGCATGATGGGTAGACAACTAATCCATGCCCAAGATGACATCGAACTCCTTCATCTCCGGCACAAAAAATCCATCGGTAAGGTAGAATCTCCTACTTGGATCACGTAGGATCGAAAAATTAAAGTAAGAGAAATTACGTCTAATTACACACAGAAACACCCACATATAGGTTCTCACAAGCTATACCCAATGATAACACGAAAGCAGAAGCAATAAAAGAATGTGAAACACTAGAGTCAACAAGACATGTGCACAAGAATGGAAGACTAACAATGTTCCTTCAGAAGCTGCTCTTGGCTGATCATCCTATCTCTATGCTAAGGAGAACATACGACCTTGCGGTGGCAAAGGTGAAACACCACATGCTCTCGGTTGATGCTGTTTCGCTCTTGGAGGTGTAGGAAAAATTGCTTCAGATGCCCCGGACGTCCATAGTTGAAACACTCTCGGTCCTTTGCCTTGCTAACCCTAACCCTGTTGCACTTGAACTGGTAGTGGACGAGCTGCTAATAGCACTGCATGAGTAACTGCTGACCTCTGTTGCTGATAATGGGTTCTCTGCCTCTTTCCATTATCTCCGCGATGCTGACTTTGCTATTGGGACGAAGAGGATTGTATAGAACTCTTACCCTTCGACTTCTGTTGATCACATTTTAGATAGAAAGGCTTTGAATTTTGCTCCACTCTCTTTGCTTTGTCCAAGACCTCAGAAAAACGCGTCAAGCCAAGAATAACCAGCTTGCCTTTGATTGCAGTCTTCAAACCCGCAAGAAATTTCTTCGCCTTGTGACCCTCAGTAGCCACAATGTGTGGAGCGAACCTAATCAACTCAGTGAAATGTGCCTCATACCCTCCCACCGACAATGAACCCTTCTGCAAGTGCATGAACTCAGTCACCCGCTCATCTCTACAATTCTCTAGAAAGAATCTCTTAAAGAATAACTTCTGGAAATGCTCCCACGTGCGTGGAACATCACCCAGCTCCACAGACTCCATCTACCACCAATGATATGCCTCATCGTCCAGTATGAAGGTCGCCAAACATACCCTCTCTTCCTCAGGATAAACCATGGCCTCGAACGTCTTGACAATTATGTGTCACGCCTTGGATCCTGATACCCGAATCCCTAGGTGGGTAGCACGGATCACAAGGTGCGACCTTCAGGTTCCCAACCGTGGAACGTGGATCACCAATATACATCCAATAATTATGAGAGTGATAAAACTCAAGTAAACGAAATCATAGTGCGGAAACGACAACTATAAATAAATCCAATAACGGCTTCCGACGAGCCTAAATCCCAACATTCAAATGAACTGAAATTGATCAAATCCTATTACAACAATTTAAAGTCAAACATAAAGAAATAATTAAAGCAGCAATCCAAGTTCAAGACCATCTCTCACGTCATCTCAACCTGCAACATGAGTAAATTGCGTGAGCTTGGAATGCCCAATAAAAACCGACTCTGTCATCCATCCTCATGGAATAACATAAGTCCCACAATCCATAATAACATAACAGCAACTATCATGGTACTCATCACATAATCATATGGCATAAACTGGACATATGATATTACATGCACAACATATAGAATACACAACAGCAATGATTAAAGGATGTAAATACACATAAGAAACTAAATCACAAAAAAATATGAATGTATGAAGGATGAATAAATGCACATCAAGGAATGTTCACACAATGATATGAATGAATCTAATGCATGCCCTAGCCGATGATCAGTCAGTCCCAAGTTGCCTTGGCTTCCATTTTACTACAGTTGGAAGACACTCTCATATCATGCAATAGCAATTGCAGGGCATTCATTTTACTACAGCTGAATACTACTCTCTTAAATCCCAAGTTGTACGACGCGGTTCCATAGGACTTTCAACCTACCCGGGCTCAATTCCCGTAGCTATTTCTCAGATTGTTCCTCATGCATCTTGATGCATGGATGGGTCACTCCAGGACCAATCACATAACATATCACATTCACCACTTGGCTATACGGGGCTCAATTCCCCTAACCAACTCACATCTCAATCCGTCGCTACCCGGTTGACCCAGACGAGCTATCAAATCTTCACTGCCACTATCAATACAGGATATCTTGTGTGCCAGGTCGACCTACCAGCATTCCGTAGCATGCCAGCCTCACAATGGGCCCGCCCACGAAGACATGCATGGGGGACACAACGCCCCACAATCTCCCGTACCGATTGGCCAAGTATCAATAGGATCCAGGTGATAATATCCTTCAGAAACTGCCCATGTGCCCATACACATGAACAATCCTTGGGATACCATCACATGAATCCTTTCCTCGATCAATAGGATCACCGATGATAATACCCTTCAGAAGCTGCCTGTGCGCCCATACACACGAACAATCTGCTGGATACCATCACAAGCATCATTTCCACAAGTATCAATGTACTTCAATCAATCATATGCAACATAGCATAACAATAGCCCAATCATTCAATAATAATTTGGATTTCACGAATAGTTTCCAAACTGGAGACTCATCTAAGGAGTGTGTTCAGTAGGTTAGTACGTGCCATTCGCATAATTAAGCCCGAACCAATATTGGCATCCAAACCCTTAAATTCTCCCAAGAAAAATCACTTAGAACAGTCAATTTTGTCCAAAATTCAAATCCATCGGTAGGCCTGTCGGTGTACCGACGCCTACCGATCAACTCGAGTCCATAGTCGATGTACTGACACCTACCGACTAGTAACAGTGGTCCCCTGTCGGTATACCGACGCCTTCCGACCAACAAGGTCGAACAAGGTATAGTCCTCCATCGATAGGTCCATCGGTGTACTGACGCTACCGATAAGCTACAGTAGTCCTCTGTTAGTAGGCACGTCGGTGTACCGATGTACTCTAGTTAATAAAATATGTTCTGTCGGTGTATCGATGCCTACCGATCAACATGGTCTCATTAAACTTACTGCATCGGTAGGTTGGTCGGTGTGCCGACGGGCCTACTGATGGGCTACAGTGGTCTCCTATCGGTAGGCTTGTCAGTGTACCGACGCCTACTGACCAAATATAGTCTGTGGATATTGGTCTCTATCGGTAGGCTTGTCAATGTACCAACACCTACCGACCACTTAAAATCCAAATTCATCAACTCATCGGTAGGTTGGTCGGTGTACTTCGCACCTACCGATGGTTCACGAAGGTAATTCTGGGTTATTTTTCTTGAGGTTTTGAACATGATTTTTAATATCAAGCATACCATACATGAAGATCATCCTATATCATAACCAAATCACTCAAAATAACATGGAAGGGATTAAAATCCCATATGCATTAACCACCATAAACATCCTAAATCTGAAATTACACATAGAGGTCATACGATCAATACAATTGTGATTAATTGAAGATTTCAACACACAAATCATGGTATGATATGATAGGTGAACACGATACATCACAAGGAATCTCAGCCCATTCATATGCTTTCATGGAATCATGCTTACAATCATACATTCAAACAATCAAAAAACAAGGACTACATGTTATTCCAATTGAATTATACAGAGTAAAGAACTTATAATGATCAGGCTAATTAAATCAGATCTGGAAAATCTGAGTCTCTCTTCTTATTCCTCTCTTCCTCTTCTACCAGTGTTGTACGGCTTGTGTTGTTGCTCTCTCTCTCTCTCTCTTTCTCTCTCTCTCTCTCTCTTTTCTTCTCCATACTTATTCTCTCAGTCTCTCTCAATTCTCAACCCTCAAACACAAGCGCGATAGGGAAGTTAGAGATATAGGGAGATAACTCCCTAACTTCTCTCCCCACTCTCACACGTACAGGGACACGACCCATTGACCCATTCAAACGCACGTTGCTAGTTCGTTTGAAAATGAAAACTATTTCATAAATTACACTAGCCTCTTATAGGTTTTAGTATAATTACTTAATGACCCAAGATTCGATATTTGATTCAGGTTACCACCTATGGTCCAATTAGTCTACTAATTCACACTAACAATTACAGTAAAATTACTAATTAATCCCTGTAACGCCACTAGTGATTCATCCTCATTAATTATCTTGTTTAATTAATCTCTAATTAATTAATATATTTTATGTACATGTTAGGGTCACTACATTATGTCAATCCACGATTGAGCCACTGATGGCCCTTCAGATCCACTAAAAGACAGGGGGGTCAACCTCTTGATCTGGTCAATCCAACGCCTAGGTTGTACTACCAGAGGTATAATCGGAACCAACAGTACTGCTCACGCCGGCTGAGCAGCCTGGGCCTAAGCCTCAACCCTCATAGCCCGCTCCTGCTGTAATGCAGCAGCCAAGTCACCCAAAATATGATAAACATTAGCAAACTGGCGGGCAGATCCAGCATCATTGCTGCCACTTGCTCGCGAAGCTCTACGCCTAGCTCTACTAACCATTTAAGCATAAAATTAAAGGAAACAAATAACAAGAATGCAATTAGAAATCTATAATCAAAACTTATGCAAATATTGAAATACTTAAAAGTTACGGTTGCAACACGGATCCATGAGATGAGACGAACGCAAGACTTCAAGAACACAAGAACTACCTAATCCTCACTCACATTTATACCTAGAGTTTTTATACCAATCAGTATCAGAGTACTAATGGTATCACCAAACCACAACACTAAACAACCCTAAGCTTTGATACTAATCCATCGCCCCACAAAAACTTGGATCACATTGAATAGCGTGTAATCGCGAACCTTGAGAACACAACCTTAGGCTCCAAAACCTAGGAGGCCGTTAGGCGACTAATTCCCTTGCACAGAAGGTACAGTGGAGCTAATACCTAAACTAGAAATCAACAGCAGAAGACTAACTCAAAAATACAGTTACCAAAAAAACTTTCTAATCGAATGAAAGAATGAAATAAAAATCAAATGGTTCCATACAACGAATCAAACTAACAACTAGAATGAAACTACTAACATCAACATAAACCAAAACTAAAATAAATCAAGCTAAGGTCTATGCATCAAAACTATGAACCAAGCCTACTAGTCCAACACTCTCAAAAAGAGCTAAACTAATCTACCGAGTGTCGACTGTCTTGCCTCGTCACCTCGTCGCTGGATCACGTGGAAGACCTGAAAAGTAAATCCTAATAAAGGCTTAGCTCATAGCTAGTAGATGCAAAATAATAACTAGCCCCTCACATATAAACAAACATAGAGCGATCAACCTTTCATGCTATCACACAACCATGTTATATCATACATAATAGTTCATCTTATACATAGAATTCTTCGTGACATCAATAAAGAAGTCATTAGCAATTCTATAAAGGGTTATCACATAATAATCATTGTAGACATCCCAATTTGCACGAGTGATTTTCTCTTGATCTTTGCAGCTCCTGGAGGCTTGAGCTTGGCTTTTCCTATCTCTCAATCATCTCTAAACCATTCCCCAATCATATTGTCAATTTTCTCTGAAAATCCCAAAAATCAAGTGAAATGACCAAAATTCCCCTGGTAGACTCCATCTGATCCATCTCAACCCTGAATCCATTTTTAAACTAAAATTCGAATTCCTGAGCCAAAATGCTCTCCAATGAGTATAATATTGGGCTAATTCGAAGTCCGTTGGAAAAATGATAGTTTTGCCCCTAACCGGTCATTTGGACCAAACAGTTAAATCCAAGGGTTGAAACATTTTTCCAACATCAAATTTGGATTCCTCGTCGAAACACCTTCGCAACAACTGTGATTTTGTGAAATTTGGAGTTCGGGGGTCGAAGGGTTATTTTTGGAAGGAAAAATACAATTGGGTACAAAAAGTAATACAAAAGGGGTTTTTGGGTGAAATTGATATAAAAGAAACCTTTGTGGGAGATTTGATAGAAGCAAGAATTTGGATTCGTTCTAAATATATATATATATATAAAATAAAATAAAAAAATATTTTAAATTCAAAATAAATAAAAGAGAGGATTTCTTATTCTAAAACAAACCATAAAGGGGAGTTTCTAAATTTTAAAATCCAATATAAACCAATAAAAGAGAGTTTTTAAATTCTAAAATCAAATTCTTACAAAAAATAGAATTTCTAAATTTTAAAATCCAATTAAAACAAAAAGGGTAGGTTTCTAAAATGCAATTCAAGAGGGTTTCTAAAACAAAAAGGGTAGGTTTCTAAAATTCAATTCAAGAGGGTTTCTAAATTTAAGAATGGGAGGTTTCTAAAATTCAATTCAAGAGGGCTTCTAAATTTAAGAAGGGGAGGTTTCTAAAATTCAATTGAAAAGGATTTCTAAATTTAAGAAGGGGGAGTTTCTAAAAAAATGAAAGAAATTTGTTTTTTATATAATGGAGGGAGAGCTCGGCTCTCCTCCTCAACAGATTCTCACGGACGAATCCATCTCCCTATTCCACCACACCATCTGCGAAACCAGAGAAAACCCCACCTCGTATTCTCTCCTCCGCCCAAGCCAAGCCCCTTGTTCCAGCACATCCAGTGCGCTTGCTGCCTTCTTTCCGGCCGCTCAAGCCAAGCCCCTTGTTCCCGCGCGTTCGCTGCAACCGTTCGCCCACACTCTCCCTTCGTTTCCACTTGTTCTTCGGCCGATTGTTCCAGTACCTCCCTTCTGACACTGCCACTGCCTACACCCGTTGCTGCTCCCCTTTCTCTTTTTTCGACTGTTGATTTCCACCTCTGCTCGATCCCGAGCGGACCCTCTGTTATTGCCGTTCATCCAACCGCCGATCTGCTATAAGGACAAGCCATGCTAACGTAGCTCAAAGTCAGGAGTTAGCTACAACTCTGACCTATTGATTCTTCTACAGGTATGGATTTGGATCCCTTTAACACATGTATGAAGTTTTGTGTCGGATTGATTGATGGAAAGAATATTCTATTTATAGTGTTATGAGAATTGGATTTCTATGATAATTAATTGGTTTGACTACTGATTTAGTTCTTGTGTTCTTTGATTCAATCATTTTTTATCCTAATCGGTTTAACATGTCATTACTAGAGTTCGAAGAATCATGCATTAGTAGCTCCATTTTGTATTTATGTTATTTTAATAGGTTGTTTTTATTTATTTATTTTCCTTTTTTTTGGTTTTATCGAGATTAGGCCTCCTTAGTTAGACAACAGGTTTTTAGGTTTTAATTTATGTTTTGTTTTTTTAATATATATATTTTTAGAATTTCTAGATTATTATATTCAATAAACCTTAGAGTAGGTGATTAGGATTTTATTTTAGGGAGCATTTCTTTTTAATTTTTTGTATTTTTAGGAATTTCATTTTTTTTAATGATTTTTAGGATTTAATATAAATTGGCCAAATACATTTGAACCAGGTAATTGGTTGAACCAGAGGAGAGTGGGTTCCTAACACCTTCCCACTTTCTTAACTAAACCTCCTGACCCAAATCTGATTAGACCATCCTAAGCTTCATATTTGGTTTAGTTTTGAAATTAATTGTTAAAATCACAGGTGACCATTCACACCCGAACTCAATGAATGGTGGCGACTCCATATTTACCAGATCGACCTAGGGTCCACCCGACCGTGGGGTGATCACAGCTGGCAACTCTGCTGGGGAGTTGCAGGTTTAAGCCGTGGTTCAATTTTATATGGCCAATTTAGGAATTTTTTTTTCTATGATTTTTAGGTTCTTTTATGCTCTATTGATTTGATGTGTGTTCGTTTTTGGTTCAATTTGATATGACATGATTTGGTGGTTCAATTTTGTCTATATTTGTTGCTTCTTGTTTTCTTGATAAATTGTTTGAATATCATATAATACATGCTTGAATTCACTAGCACTTGAATATTAAACTCACAAGCTTTGTCCCACCCTTTCTCGCCTATCTTAGGGAGTTTTTTAAGCTTACAAACGGGCGACCATTGTCCCCGGTGCCGGCGCCCAACGCTCCACACTGAACCAAACGACTAAAGAAGCATGTGGAGAAATCCTTGTGTAGAGCTTGGTTCAACCGGTTTAGGGTTCCCTTATCCTTTAGATGCTTAGCCGTGAACCCCATGTGCATATATGATCTGGTTTAGGTCTTAGAAAATCGAAGTATTAGGACACGTGTGTGCCAAATAAGTGATGATTCAAAAATGCTATGCAAAATAAAAAAGAAAAAAATAACTTTTCATCACTTAATCATTTTTATGCATCATATAGAATGGAAGGTCCATCATCCATCCGAAAAGTTTTTGACACACCAAATGTGAAGGCCTACCCTCAAAGGCATGCTTGTTGCGATCAAGGGTTGCTAGACATCATTGAGGCAGTACTTGCAGACAAGAAGCTTTGGTGGAGGCAAACATATAGATTGGACAGACTATTGTGGTTGGCAAAGGTGAACCTTAATTGGGATCTCATAATTGCCGCAATCAGATGTTGGGATGCTGACGCATTGGTTTTCAGATTTGGTAAGAATGATATGTGTCCCACAAATTTGGAGATCAGTCGAATTTTGGAGGTATCACTAGACGGTATTCTTGTCTTTGCACACCACAAGAACATATATGGTGATGACCTCAAGACTTTCTTAAGTCTAAAAGATGGTCTGGAGAAGGTGGATGACCAGTATAACAGATGTTCTATGCAATTCCTAATCAATAGGTATAAAGTCATCCATCTTGTAAGAAGAGAAGAACGACAAGGATGCTTTAATGCACTGACCATGGCGGTTGTTGGGCATATTATTTTTCCCTCCAATTGAAACTTTGTGGATTTTGTTCTTTGTGGAGTAATCAGGCAAACCGAAAATGGGCATACAATAGTTCCGATGATATTAGCCGAGATGCTCAGGGGTCTATCCTTCTGTGCTGTAAGAGGATCAAAGAAGTTTGTAGGCTGTTTGCCGTTACTACATATATGGTTGATTGAACACTTGCCCACTTTTGTTACTATTAAGGTGAAGAAAGATCCCGGGATAAGAATGATCCAACGTTTTAAAGGGAAAGATCCAAAGCTAGAAATCAAAGGAATGACTCAATGCTATGAGAAGTTACAAAATCTGCAAGAAAAGGATCTCTTTTGGCAAGGCGAATGGGCCTCTCTAACCACACCACCACTTCTAGTTATGTCAGGGCGCAATAGCATGGAACTAGCCGGAGTGAAAGGATCCATACCATATGCACCACTTAGGGTTCTAAGACAGTTTGGTTATCAATAGTTCGTTCCCATAATAAATTCATATGATCAAGACTTCATGGAATTCACATCCTATTCCTAGAAGATAGAAATGAGAGTTTCAAAAGGATGGGACGAGGCGCAACAAACAACTTTTCCCAAGTTAAAGTCCAATTGCAGTTCATTGGTAACTCATACTTATCAAGTTTGGATCGATCATCCTGATGTCAAAACTGAGATGCTTGCACCACCGGAGCTCCCGACACCTACTACAGCACCCAAGAAGGGAAGCATCCCAAAAGAATCCACATTACGTCCGATTGTGGACACATTTTGAAAGGTCGCCCTTTAATACAAGAGGTTTCGTGAAGATCAAAAGGAAAAGAGTGACAAGGTGCTTCGATGCGAGACTGACTTGCATTAAAAGTTGCTCGAGAATGCAAGACGACGGGTTCTCCTCGCAGGTCATAATCATAACCTGCAACAACAATTAGTAGATGCACAACGGCAGGACATGGAATCCAAAAGACAACAAGAAGAGTCTGAAGAGCAACAAATCAAACTAAATGCAAAATTAGCGTACACTCACACTGAGTTATAGAAAGCACATCAAGTCGCTGCATGGCTAGAAGAGCAAAACCATGACTTAGAGCGTCAAATCTACGACCTTGATGAGTAGCCTGTTGAGCCAAGACTGTTTTCGAATGGTTGATGGGCCCAGTTTAGGACATGCATCATTTATATTGAGTTACATTGAAATAAATGGTTTGCTTATGTATTTTGATTTGTTGGCATTTTAGCTTGTAAATTAAGCACTCAATTTGTTTTGATTGACACTTTGGTATGTAAGTTATACAGGATGAACGCTTCGGGCACCTTAGGAGTCCAGTCATTGCCAAGTCTAGGGTCATACCCACATGGGCATATCCATTTAGGGATCACGCGTCTTTATTGGATCTTACCCATTTATGAATGAAGACCCAAAGACCTAACACCCAAATGAGCTCACACGGTTCAGGTAAGCCAAGAGGAACTCATATAGGATAGGGTCTTATCCATGGGTCCATTATCCAATGCTAACCACATTAAGATCCATGGGAACATGTTGGGTCTTCATCACATGAATGGAATGGATACATACATCCACTCGGCATCATGTCTATTATCACCTGAATCATACAAGGGTAGGCATACTAAGTGCGCCTTCTGAGGCAGTTCGTTCACTCACATCATATCATCTCATGCATTCATATTCACATCATATCATCTCATCTCACATAACATATCATTTCATGTCTTCGGTCCAGTTACACCAGATCAAATACTTTATCTCAGTTATTTCGGTCTGGTAACATATGACCAAACATTTCATTCATGCGCCTTGGCGCCTTAGTCTGGTTGTATACGAGTAAGTTTTTCCATCCTTCTCTAGGAATGTATTTATGACCTAGAGAAGTGAGTTATTTTCATCATTCTCCAGGAAGGTCGTTATGACCTAGAGAATTGATGTTTCTTTTTGTTTACATCAAATGATCATTTACCTCATTCTCCAGGAAGGTCTTATGACCTAAGGAAGTGAGTTTTTCTTCTTCGTCCTTCTTTAGGAAGGTCATTACAACCTAGGGAAGCGACACTCCTTCTCCAGGAAGGTCTTATGACCTAGGGAAGTGAGTTGTTTCATCCTTCTTCAGGAATGTCGTTATGGCGTAAGGAAGCGATGATCCTTATCCAGGAAGGTCGTTATGACCTAGGGAAGCGATGCTCCTTGTCCCAGAAGATCTTTATGACATAGGGAAGTGAGTTTTTCTTTTTCATCCTTCTCCAAGAAGGTCGTTACGACCTAGGGAGTTGTTTCATCTTCTTCAGTAAGGTCATTATGACCTAAGGAAGTGATGATCCTTCTCCAGGAAGGTTGTTATGACCTAAGGAAGCGATGCTCATTTTCCAGGAAGGTCTTTATGACCAAGGGAAGTGAGTTTTTTCTTTTTTCATCCTTTTCCAGCAAGGTCATTACGACCTAGGGAAGCAAGGCTCCTTCTCCAAGGTCTTATGACCTAGGGAAGTGAGTTGTTTCATCCTTCTTCAGGAAGGTCGTTATAGCGTAAGGAAGCGATGATCCTTCTCCAGGAAGGTCGTTATGACCTAAAGAAGCGATGCTCCTTCTCCAGGAAAGTCGTTACAAACTAGGGAAGCGGGTCTCTTTCTCCAGGAATGTCTTATGACCTAGGAAAGTGAGTTGTTTCATCCTTCTTCAAGAAGGTCATTATGACCTAAGGAAGCGATGATCCTTCTCCAGGAAGGTCGTTACAACCTTGGAAAGCGATGCTCCTTCTCCAGGAAGGTCTTATGACCTAGGGAAGTTAGTTTTTCTTTTTCATCATTCTTCAGGAAGGTCATTACGACCCAGAGAAGTAAGTTATTTTCATCCCTCCCCAAGAAGGCCCTTCAGGACCTAGGGAGCTATTTTCAACTACATGATATAATAAAAAAAATCGTCATTATCGTTGCAAAACTCTTCTTACAAAGAAGCATAGCTACTAGGGAGGGTAAGTAACATTCATGCATTTAGTCAATTACATTCACGCATTCATTCCATCACATCTCATGCATCCGCCCTAACTGCATCCCATACATGCATTGCATTCCATGCATTCACTCCATATCATTCCATAAGTTTTGCCTTCTTTACTGAAATAGGATCTCAAACAGGTACTTTTCACGCACTTTCCACCAAGATTGCGCAAAAGAAGACATATATTGATTCTCGTAGTCCATATCTACTAAGATCAAGGATGGCTCTAGAAGAACACCAATCATCTGGTGTCTCTCGACAAGATCTTGATAAAATGAATGATAGGCCGGATCGCCTCAGTGAGTTGTTGGAGGCCCTAATGAAGAGTAATTCTATGGCAACTCTCAAACAAATGCGCGGCTCCTCCTCCAATCAACCAGAGATACTACCAAATGCACCGGTACACACTCCATTGCCGACCACTCTTCCTCGCCAGCCCACCTACCTCCCCATCCAACTTCTTACATCAACCCCATGGATTATCCTCAAGATGAAGATGAAGAATTAAGCCATCCACACAGGTCCAAAGAGCAAGAAATATTGAGTAAGGTAGAGAGTCTCCAGGAAGAGTTGCAGAAGGTGAAGGGTATGGACAGTTATGTAGCCACACACTTCAAAGATTTGTGCATGTTTCCTAACATAAAAATACCACCAAAGTTCAAATGCCCAAACTTCGAGAAGTATGATGGTCTCGGTTGCCCAATGTCACATTTAAGAATGTATTGCGGTGCGATGTGCACGTATAGAGGTAACGAAAGGCTTCTCATCCAAATATTCCAGCGCAGTTTGATTGGCCCAACATTGAAGTGGTTCTCCCTCTTGGATCACTCCAGGATAAGGACGTGAGGATCTGGTCGATGCATTCATTGCACAGTACAAGTTCAATGCCGAAATGATTCCAGATCGGTACCAGTTGATGAAGCAAAAGAAGAATGCAAATGAATCTACTAGGGAGTATTCTCGCCGGTGGAGAGAATTGGCTGCACAGGTTCACCCACCGATGTCAGAAAAGGAGATGAACTCCATCTTCATCCCATCACTGGGGAAGCCTTACTATGGACACCTAATAACTCAGATGAACTCAAGCTTTGCTACCATGGTTCAGGTAGCAGATCGGGTAGAAGAAGGCATTCGGCTGGGATTAATACTGGACAATTCAGGTGATAACAATCCAAGCGGTAATTCAGGGAGTGGGTCGCAGAAGTAGTCTGGAAAAAGAATTGATAGCTCAAAGAAAGAATCTGAAGCTCAAGTGAACATGGTCCAGAAGCCAATATATCTCCCAACCCAACAAGCTCCTCAGAAAGCTCAGGCAGTTACTCAACCTCATATGAACTGTCAACAGGCACAAGCATAACAAAACCAGTACAATGATCGATGGCAAGATAAGAAGAGAAGAATTTTTACACCATTGAACATGAAGCTGACTGAGATACTTCCAAATTTGCTGCAAGGGGGATACCTCACAAGCATTCCTCCTCATCCTTAAGTTGCACAACACCCCCGATATGATCCAAGTTTCCAATGTGATTATCATTCGGGAACTCCCGGGCATTCAACAAAAAGATGTTGGACGTTGAGGCATGCAATCGAGGACTTGATAGATGCCGGTAAGTTAGTTTTCACTCCTGCTCAGAATTAGAATGATGTCAGTAGAAATCCACTCCCTTCACATAATCGGGTCAAGACCTCTGGAGTGAATAATATGGTTGAAGAAGAAGGGCCTGACTTTGATTCGAGCCAATTAATTGTACCCATTGGGGCAAAGGTACGAGTTCATTTTAATGGGTTCAAAGGCACAAAATCTGTGAACACTATATCCTCGTCACCATTAGAGGAAGAGACCATAGTTGGGATTGCCAACATTCGCCTTCATCCAAATGCATCCGGTCTCCCACCATTGACCCTCAGTCTACCCTCATCTCAAGTTGAGCTTTCGCCTACACCACACCTCTACCCATCTGTGGCCGAGAAAGCACAACATCTCCCGACTCTCTGTCTAGACTCGCCAATCATGGCCAAGGCACAATAATTGCCGATACTTACTCTCCATCCACCACCCAACACCCCACTTTCCATAAATAGGGCAAACCTTCCACCTCTCATCCTTCATGTAAGACCTGATCCTACACCTCTTACCATTAAGACCCCTCAACCATTTCCATACCCCTCAAGTCACATCGTAACCTGGTCTTATGGGTCAATCACCGTACCTATGGCAAGAAGGAAGGCAATAGAAGAGTCGGGACCAGAGATTAATATAGTCACCAGAACAGGAAGGGTCCTATCGTCCGTTGACAAGAAGGCTGAAGAGGGGGAACAGAAAGAGCTGAATGGGCAGTTAGGAAGTGACCAGTCTGAAGCTCAAAAGGATCCTGAGGACCAGAATGAAAATGAAAATGATGAAGCTGTAGAGAGAGAGAGAGAGAAGAAAATGAAGCTTAAAGGGAAAGAAAAGATCACCGAAGAAGACTTCGAGCCATCAAGAGAAGCTAAGAAGAAAGGAAGAATTTCTGATGAGGAAGTAGTGGAACTTGTCAAAATAATTAGGAAGAGCCAATATAGTGTCATAGAACAGCTTGGTTAGTTACCAGCACAAATCTCAATATTGGGATTACTCCTGACTTTAGAAAAGCATCGCAACACTCTTTTAAAAGTACTCAATGATGCTCATGTGCCCGAAAGCATCACCCCTGCGCAGCTCGATAAGATGGTAGGCCAAATCTTTGCATCTAATGCGATTACATTCACGATAGATGAGCTCGACCATTCAGAATGAGGACATATCGAACCATTGAATATCATAGTAATATGCAAAGGAATGGCGGTTGCTAGGGTCGTGCTAGATAATGGATCGGCCCTGAATGTTTGTTCGTTAGTGACTTTCAACAAGTTAAACCTGGACAGGTCCTACATCCACTACAATGGTAGAAAGATAAGAGCTTTTGACAGTTCGACGCGAGATTCTTTGGGAGAAGTAGAACTACCCGTTGCCATTGGTCCATTTACATTCCAAATAAACTTTGGGGGTGCTACATATCCCTGCTGCTTTCAACCTGTTACTTGGGAGACCATGGATCCATTCTGCAGGGGCAGTACCGTCTTCCTTGCACCAGCAAGTTAAGTACATGGTGGAACAAAAATTGGTGGTCATTTTGGGGGAGAATCTTGTCAAGCAAAACAGAACTCCAAACGTTCCTTTCATTGATATTGATTTGACTCAAGAGAATATCATATATCACTCGTTTTAATTAGAGTATGTCAATTACATACCAGAAGGACATGAACCAAGGACTCCAAAGTTAGGCCAAGCTGACATGATGATCGGCAGGATTTTCAAAGCATGCAATTTCCACCCCGACAAAGTATTGGGCATCAATGAGTAAGGAATCTTGAAGGCCATAGAACCAAAAGTCGCAATTCAATGGTTCGGAATTGGATACACTCCTACATGGAAGGAATGGGCACAGAGGAATGAGAAGAAGAGGGAAATTAGACTCGCAAGGTATGAATTTAGGGAACCCAACACAAAAAGGCTGAGATATATCCCACGCCTACGAGAAACTTTCCCTCGATCAACTTATATTTATTAACCAGACATACTTGAAGCTGAACCTCAGACGGCTCTGCATCCTAGAGTCGTATTGCCAAAAGTACCGACCATTTCTACCTGAGGTGATCCAATTTTGCCAAACTTTCCTGACAAGGGAAGTAGTATTTTCGAGCCAGAATTGTCTTCAGAGTTAGAGCCAACTTTGATTCAGAATTATCTCCTGAGTCAAAATCTCTCTCAGAGTCTTCGAAGTTTACTTCCACAGCATCATTATCATCTATTTTATCTGAAGATAGCCAAGAGGATCATTTCTTTGAAAATTGTGACGATGTTGGCAGTTTATTTGTCAAGAACGCAATGTCGACAATAATGGAAGAGCTAGAGAAAGAGTGTGCTTTGAATGAGGCAATAACATAAAAAAAGGAAAGCTGAAATGGATGAGAACTCCTACATCGATCAGACTCAGGCGAAGGTCCCTCAGCTAGGAGAGCTCGATCCAGCACATCACAGTCCAAAAGAAGCTGAAGATGTCTTTGCGATTGGTGAAAACAGTGAGCAAAGAACCCTAAACCAGATATATATTTATCTTGCTGAAAATACTCTGAACAATTGGGAGGCGTACCCAATTACTTATGAAGCAGCTCAGGGAACCAATCAAGTGGACTTTTAAAGAGATTCAAGGAGCTGGGACCATCTGTGTATGAAGGTTCGACTGACCCCTTGGAAGCACAAGAGTGGCTAGGTCAGTTCGATCATATCTTCGAAGTTTTTAGGTGTGAGGATTTCGAAAAGGTGAGGCTAGCCGCCCTAATGCTTGAAGGAGAGGCTGAGAAGTGGTGGAGGACCTCACTAGAAGTGATGGGAGAAGAAGATGTATATTAGGAGAGATTCAAGGGTATGTTCCTAGGAAGGTATTTCTTGAGAAGCTTAAGAGAGGGTAAGGGACTAGAGTTCATGAAGCTGAAGCAGAGAAACATGTCAGTGGCGGAGTACGAGATCAAGTTCACCGAGTTGTCACAGTTTGCGACTTACGCCCTGGACACCAAGGAGAAGTGGGCATACCTGTTCAAGAATGGATTGAAGGGAGGCATCCAGTCAACGTTGAGGGTGAGAATCATGCCTAGAATCCTCAGACTATTCTCATGTGTTCATGAAGCATACCCTGAAATTCGGGTCATAACAAAGTTTCACGAAGTACAAGGATGTGGTCAGCATGGCGAAGAGATTGGAGGAGAATATGACGGAACAACGGAAGATCCGAGTTCAAAAGAGATTAAAGAGAAACAGAAAGAAACAAGAAAAGGATCATCAAGGGAACCGAGAATATCAACATCAATGTGAGTCGGCACTACGTATGAATCGGATATGTTACAACTGTGGGAAGAGGGTCACATTCAGACGAGTTTCCATTTAAGAGTGAAGTAAGGAAACTTATTGAGGATAACAAGCTTGTCTTACTTGGGATTTCAGAAACTAGAATCAAAAGTATAAATGCTGACAAATATGCTAGAGCTATTGCTCCTAGATGGTTGTACCAGTTTAATTACCAGGAGTCTACTAGGGGACGGATTTGGATTCTCTGGGATCAAAGTGCTGTGGATGTTATTGTTGTTTTTAAGAGTGATCAAGTGATCCATACTAGAGTAACCTGTATTTCAATTAACTTATCATTTTTTACCTCGTTTGTGTATGGGTCAAATGATGAGGTAGAGAGAAGAAGACTTTGGAATCAACTTGATATGATCAATCCTCACGAGGCTTGGATTCCCATTGGAGATTTTAATATTGTTAGAAATTCAAATGAAAAAACAAGTGGAAGACCTATTAACTCTAGTGCTACCAGAGACGTTAACAGATTCATTGACAGAATGAGTTTGCTGGACATGAATACAAAAGGTTGTTACTTCACTTGGTCTAACAAATCACAAAGGGACGAGTGTATCAAATCTAGGATTGACAGAGTCCTTGTCAATCAATGTTGGCTTAACAGATTCAATGTAGTTGATATTTAGTTTCTTATCCTTGGCATCTCTGACCATGCCCTAGGGATTTTTCAACTGCATGATGATTGATGAGTATGTAATACTCATACTTTTAAACCTACAAATTATGCTAGTTAGCTTTAATTTAATCATAATAAGAATGGATTAATACATATTTGATTACTTGCAGGTTTTTATG
>JAUPMG010026092.1:0-14906 GCA_031762675.1 Pachysandra terminalis | reverse complement strand
CCCAGCTGGGGAATCGAACTTGAGACCGTGCGCCTAACCCACACAATCCCCTATTCGCCCTTACCAACTGAGCAACTCGGGGTGGGTTATGTTTGTAAACAATTATTAGGAATTATTACATTAATTAAACTTATTTAACTAGTATTTTAAGTTAGGAAGGGTAAAAGGGTAAGTAGATAGCAATTAAGGAGTAATTAGGGATTTTAACCTAAGGACAAGACCCCATTTAATGCTAGGAAAAGTTTGCTGCCTAATTAGGGGGGCAGGCATTACCTTGGGAGAGAGGAGAGGACACCTCATCCTCTCCCCAGGTCAGCCAAGACAAAACAGAATAGAAAACAAAGGAAAAACAGTAAAAAGAGAGGAAAGGGTACGGGAAAGGCTTTCATGCTGGTTCGAGATTTAATAAAGATAATGCATGAATTTTTCAATTTTGGAGAACAGTAATGCAGTCAACTAATCGCTTCTTGTAGGTATAGAAATTGTAATTATAAATGTATGAACTTGCTTTGTGTGTGTAGATCCATCTGTTAAGAGTATTTAAAACAAATTTAAACTTAAAACTCGTAGAAATGAGGAAGTTTAGGTTGATGCACTAAAACTGCGCAAATAATGATGTAATCTAGGACAGGTTTAGTTTGATCGGGTAGGTGGCTATTTTAATTACTTCCAACGCTTGAATTCACTTAATTTAGAACATAATCAACCTCTGTACAAAATTTGAGGCGATTTGGAGTAAATTTGATAGGTCAAATGGCCAGAAATCAAAAACCAGTAAATCTTGAGGTGTTGCTGGTTAGCTTCAGCTAACCCAGAACCCAGGTTCAGTTAACCGAACATTGTAGCTTCAGTTAACCAAAGACCAACCGATCACCTTGTGAACCAATTAAAATTAAATCATTTTTTTTTTACCAATTTTAAGTGGATAATTAAGCGGATAAACATTGGAAATTGTGATGTTTATCCACATAAACTAATTTATTAATTAAATATGAATTAAAGTTTAAAAATTTTAGGAGGAAGTCCTTTAAGTTTAGAAAATTACAATTTGACCCCAAAAATGTAATAATTCGTTTCAATTTAATTCCTAACTATAAATTAAATTAATTAAAATTCTAAAAATCAATTAAAAATGAGTGAGGTCGAATTAAATACATTGTTTAAAATCCTAATTAATCTATTCAATTTAGGACAACTTAATAAAGTTTAGATTTGATTGCAATTTTTAATAAAAAATAAATTCTAAAACAAACAATACAGTAATTTAACAATATTATTTCATCGAGTCCTAAAATAATTAAATTAAAATTCTTACAACTAGTTATTTAGAAGTTATTAAACCACATAATAAAAATGAAGCATTTATTATGACCATTAATAAGTGTCATGCATTTAAAAGATATTGTCGAGAGTTCCAGTGACCGGAGTGGCTGAACCTCGCAAGATGCTCTTCTAGAAAATTAAGGGGATTGCAGTAGGTTGATCTGCAACTTGAGACAAAATGGGAAAATATGTTAATAGTTGAACCTAAAATTAATTACCTGTAAAACCTTCAATTTAACCGAGAAACACTAACCACAATGTGGGGTGATCCTTTGGACAGTCTTATGGGGATTGGCTATCGTTGGATTGACCTATTGCTCAAACCTTGAATAACCTCTTCCCTACCGAGACTGTGTTCCGTTAAGGTTAGATATTGTAAATGTGCCAAGTCCTTCGGGGTGGTGGGTTATATAAAAAAAATGGGAATGGCAAGAGACCGGTGAGGGGAGGTCCGGTTTGTGCTACCTATTGTTATCCACAAAAGGGGAGCGGCGTGGTAGCTAGTGAACTCCTTGGTTATGTATGTGTGTAAGTGAGGATTTGGTAATTATGAGAGCTAATTGATGATGGGGATCATCATCACCTGAACCGAGACCCACCTAACAACTGAATGTGTCTTATCTGATCGCAGGGGAGCTGATTAAAACATGGTGTTTAAGGATACGACACCTTTTCAGCTTTATATGCATGATTGTGTGTGTGAATTGGATGTGTGCTTGTATGACTTTACAGCTGCTTGCATTTGCAGAGCATAGATTAATGTTTTATTATGATGATGACTTTAATTATTGAGATTATGGAAATCCACGATATGTTAATGATAGCCATATATTGCATGAGAACTGTTATGAATGTATATGCTATTGGTTTTATAGGGCATTAGCTCAACCTAACATTTATAAGGTCTGCCAAGACATGAATATTTTGAAGAATAATATACGGTTGATCAAGATGGAATTACTCTGGATTATTTATAAACAAGAGGAGAATAGATTGTTGGTTACTTTCCTTCTTATAGGGGAAAATAGAGAAGTAGTTGCTTCATGACTGGTTATTGCACTCTTTATCCATCCAGCTGATGGATCTTAGCTGAGTTCGCTTTCCTGTCGAAATACTGATGTAGATATAGTGTTTTGAGGATTGCACCTTTTCTTCTGAAAAAATATGAGCTGAATGATCCTTTTTAGGGTAACACTTCACACTCCTAGTTAATAGATGTTAGCTAGATATATATATATATATATTGATAAACAAGAGGAGAATAGATTGTTGGTTACTTTCCTTCTTATAGGGGAAAATAGAGAAGTAGTTGCTTCATGACCGGTTATTGCACTCTTTATCCATCCAGCCGATGGATCTTAGCTGAGTTTGCTTTCCTGTCGAAATACTGAAGTAGATATAGTGTTTTGAGGATTGCACCTTTTCTTCTGAAAATATATGAGCTGAATGATCCTTTTTAGGGTAACACTTCACACTCCTAGTTAATAGATGTTAGCTATATATATATATATATATATATAGAGAGAGAGAGAGAGAGAGGGAGAGAGAGGAGTGTGTTTACTATAAATGTAACAGTATTTCAACTGTGTATAAATAAATGTGATATTGAGCTTGACTCATGGTTATTCCAGCATAGGAGGGGAGAGCTGATTGCTGTCACACCTCAATCGAAAAACAAAATGTGACATTGGGATATATATAAGCTCATGTGAGATTAGATCAAGCATGGTCCAGTGTGATCATGTAGGTCTAAGGAAAGCATCTTGAAAGTAGGAACATACATTCTGATCAAATGGAGATTTGGTATGTATTTATCCCCATCTGGGTTTGTGGGAAGCCTAAATAGTCTCATGCCTTAAGCCTGCAGTTAAAAGATGTGCTAATGTCGGAGACAATGAAGCAATATATCGAATGTTCAGTACACTGTTTACACCATAGTGGTTCTGGGGAATATTGAATGAGACACCAATAACAAGGCGGAGAATGTGATTGAGTTATTGGGATAATATAAATATTGTTGTTTTGTGGCCAAACCTAATAGTAGACATCTAAAACGGGACTCTCTCCATTATTATTCTTTTTCTCCTTCCTCTTTTCGTAGTCTTGGTGAACACTTTCTTCTCTAGCATATCATCAACATCCATTTATGTAGCAGGCATGGGTATTTTAGTTATTGGGATAATATAAATATTCTTGTTTGTGGCCAAAGATAATAGGAGATATCTATAACGAGACTCTCTCCATTATTGTTCTTTTTCTCCTTTCTCTTCTATCATTATTGATGTTCTCTTTCTTTTACAACATACATAGTCAACGTGACAACATCCATCTACATAGCGGGCTGAGAGGGGTGATAAAAAACGGTTCATATCCTTGTGGTTTGGTTACAGACCTGAGTACTTTGAATTGAGGCTCAAGGATAGATGGTCACATGATTGAACATGATCAAGAAGCAAAGAAAGATCAAGAAGATTTTGAAAATCTGTATTGGGCTGACACACTTCATAAACACTACCGAGTCCTTCATATATGTCCATGAAACTTACAATTCAAAATACCAACAGAAATACACATAGATGCCAAGCACATATACGCATATCCATACACACGCACATACAATAAAAGAATAGGAAAATTGCAAAGCAGGTCAACTCCACAAATATGGGAACGAATCACTTGTAGAGGCCTAAATGCAACAAAGGAAACTTCAAGAGCATGCTTATTGGCTAGCAAGCGTTGTCAGAAGTAACAAACCAAATAAAGTAAAATGAAACAGCAATTTCAAATAAAATACAAGATAAACAAAGACACAACTGAACACTCTTTCCATTAGTGCATAGCCAGCACAACTATCATTTACCACAAATTAAAGTTGTCATATGCAATAGGTTGCTATAAAATGTTCTGATCTTTCAGCATAACTAAACTATTTATGACACCAAGGACATGGTAATTTCACATTTGTGCCTTATATGAAGAATATAAAATATTTTTTTCTCTAGAACGCGAGTGCTTGATCTAGTGGAAAATCTGCCCCTTTGCTATGCAGCTACAAGCCTAGAAGATGGTGAGAAAGTTACACTAATCATCTTTTAAACCTAGGTTTCTTGAAGGAAAACCAATGGAAAACCTTGTATAAGGTGTTAAACTAAGCAACCTAAAGTTCTAAGAAGAACTCAAAAGCCTAAAGGCTGATTTCATTCAATAATTCCAAAAGACTCTTTACAATAGTCTCATAACATCAATTTATAATAGAAGAAACTCTAAAACCTAATTTAATATCTTAACAACTAATCTTAACCCTCTATACAATCTAATCTAAGCCATTAAAATAAAGTAATCTGACATGATCACTTAAAACTCACATGACTTCAAAAAATAATCCTATTGAAAAAAATACCCCTAGATTTCGTCACTTTTTATGGAGCTAAATTTGGAATCTTATTTTAAGGACCAACACATTAAAATCTTAATGAAAGAGTAGAAATAGCTATATTAGAACTTGAAGGGATCTTTCCAACGAACCAAAGATCAACTAAAACAAAAACACGGGCATAAAATTATGACTCTTAAAAGAAGACTGCACCAAACGCCCCTTTATTGGAGAAAAGCCGTCCTCGAGTTTTTGCATGTGCTTTTGAGTCCTCCCAAAATGCTTTCTTCATATATTTTGAACTTCATTTAGAATGGAAATCATCCATTAGATCTCTTCCGCAACGTGTCCTTCTATTGCAACATTTCAAAATTACCAAAGCCTCTTGTGTCTTGGAATTGTTGTGCACTGGCTGAACGTAGTTGAAGTATTAACTCAACCCCAATAAAATCAATAACCACTGATTCTTCATCACACATGTTTGAAGGTGCAGATTTGGCAACCATAACTTTCCACAACGAATAGTTAACTAATAAGTTTTGGATTTCTATTGCTATCTATGTTAGATAGATTCTTCAAGCCCCTGTCCGAATCATGTGTCCATACATGTGGATATATATCCGAACATGGACTAGCCATGGACACGGCATGATTTGGCTGTTTACCGAATCCAAGAAAAAAAAAAAAGGATAAAAGAAGAAGATGCTTAATCCCAGAAAAAATATAATATACTTAATATAATATCAAAATATTAAATCATCTAAATTTATATACGGTACTAGGAAAATAGTAATTTATAATTTAATATTTTAAAATATTCTCATTATTACTTATTGTATTCTTATGTTATATCTAACTATATAATAATATAAAAATTATTTAAATATATTCTGAGACATTGTACCTATGCGACATACTTTGTGTGATATTGTTTGTGATTGGCTGCTTTTATGATGAGGTGATCTAGATTTCCTTAATTAACTTTTAAAATAAAATAAAGATTTAAATATATAGCAGTGTCGTCAAATCTATTTTTTAGGATTTGCCAAATCTGACACCACGTACCTTTGTCGGACTCCAACACTTGTACCCGTACAGTACCCATACAACATAGGTTGCTATGTGAACCGTCAGTACTTTCTCACTGATTGAAATAAAAGCCTCCTCAATGGCCAATGGTTCAAGTGCTTCGTCAATAACCTCGTCACCACAAGAAATATTAAGCCCATGACTTGAATTTCCATTAATAATCAAACATCCATCTTCAAAATATTCATCGTAAATTAGTGGAGACTCGAAATATGCAATTTCTTTCTCTAGATAAAAATAAAACGACATCAGATGAGATGTTACCTCCAATGATGGACATCCTACAACTCCTTCGAAGTGTTCGAATGTAGTCTATAGCCACTTGCGATTGCACACAAGATGCACTACTAAGTTAATCTACTTCCCAAGGAAAGAACATGCTCTGATACTAAACATATGGAATAGAGAGGTGTTTGGCTTGATTCCGGAGAGGAAAAAGGAGGCTCTTAAAGTAATACCAAGGTTTAAATTTCGATTTCGCTAGATATTTCGCCAAGGGGGCATGGCGAAATTTCGCCTATATTTCGCTATATTTCGCCCATATTTTGCCAAAATTTCGGCGAAATGGGGAAATAACACCATTTCCCCAAGGGGGAAATGGCGACATTTTGGCGGCATGCCGCCGAAATTTAAAACCATGACTAATACATAATCTAGACAAAGTAGAAGAAGAAAGAAGTCTTGATGAGAATGAGAAGGAATTGAGAAGTGTTAAAAAAGAGTTAGAAGAATTACTTTTGAAAGAGGAAGTGAGTTGGAGGCAAAAATCTAAAGTGCTATGGTTAAAGGAAGGGGATGGAAACATCAAGTACTTTCATAGGATGGCGAATTTTAGGTGAAAAAAGAATGAAATCCTGTTAATTAAGAAGGATGGAGAGGTTATTGAAGACCATAAACAAATAGAGAAGGAGGTGGCTGATTTTTATGCTAAGCTCTATTCATCAGAGTAGACACTAAGTTTTGAGGTGGGAAGGTTGGTAGGGCCGAGGTTAGATAAGTGCAAGGGGGAATGGATTGTAAAAGAATTTGAGGAAGAGGAGGTTAGGAAGGCTATTGGGGAGATGGATAGAAACAAAACTCCCGGACCGGATGGATTCTCTATGGCATTTTTTTCAGGATTGCTGGGATATTATTAAGGAGGACCTAATGAGAGTATTCAAAGAATTCTATGAGAGTGGAGTGATTAACAAATCCATGAATGCAACCTTCTTAGTGATAATTCCCAAAATTAAAGGTGCAGTGAGAATGAAAGATTTTAGGCCTATTAGCCTAGTCACTAGTGTGTATAAGATCATCTCAAAAGTGTTGGCTAATAGGCTTAAGGAGGTAATTGAGAAAGTAGTGTCCAAAAACCAGAGCGCCTTCATTCAAGGGAGACAAATCTTAGATAGTATCCTCATAGCCAATGAGTGTGTTGAAGAAAAGATTAAGTTGGGAGAATCTGGGCTGGTGCTGAAAGTAGATTTAGAAAAAGCATACGATAGGGTGGAATGGTCGTTCCTGGAATCGGTCCTTAGGTGGAAAGGATTTCCTGATAGGTGGTGTAGGTGGATTGGGGGATGTGTCAAAAATGTCCAATTCTCCGCTTGTTTAAATGGTGGAATCTCAGGACTAGTTCCCTCATTTAGAGGATTGAGACAAGGAGACCCAGTATCTCCTTTCTGGTTTACATTGGTGAGCGATGTGCTTAGTACACTCCTTAGGAATGCGGATGAGTGTGGCAAGATTCAAGGATTTAGAGTAGGTAAAGAGCGAATTCCCGTGTCTCACCTTCAGTTTGCTGATGACACCATTATTTTTCTGGAAGCATCTAAGGACAACACCTTTTGGGCTAAATGCGTCCTGAGATGCTTTGAGATGATTTCGGGCTTAAAAGTCAACTTAGAGAAGAGCAGTTTGAATGGGATCAATGTAGAGGATGAGCTGCTTCAGTCGTATGCTAGGATTATGGAGTGTGGGCCGGGTGAGTGGCCAATGAACTACTTGGGACTGTCAGTTAAAGGAAATCCTAGGAAGTCAATTTTGGAATCCTGTTGTTGAAAAGATGGAGAAAAATTGGCCACGTGGAAATGGAATTATCTTTCATTTGGTGGGCGTATTACACTAATACAATCTTCACTTGGGAATCTCCCCACGTCTTATTTGTCACTATTTAAAGTCCCAAACAGCATCACTAAGAGAATTGAAAAGCTCCAAAGGGATTTCCTGTGAGAGGGAGGAGGGAGTAAAAAAGCCCACTTAGTTAAATGGGAGGATGTGTGCAAAGACAAGGCAAAAGGAGGTCTTAACTTGGCCAATCTTCAAATCAAAAACTGGGCTCTATTTGGGAAGTGGCTTTGGCGATTCAGCGTGGAAAGGGAGGCCTTTTGGCGTACCATCATCGCAAGAAAATATGGTTTTCATGACAATGGATGGGATGCTAACCCCAAAGCAAATTTTTTGGGTACTGGCCCCTGGAAAGCCATCTCAGACTTGTTCCTTGATTTTTTTAGTAGAGTGAGATTCTCCATTCGTTTAGGTTCCTCAGTTCATTTTGGTCTGACTTGCGGTGGGGGGAGTCTACACTTGCGGTTTGTTTTCCTAAGTTGCACCGATTGGTTACTTATCCGAATTCCCTAGTTTCTGATGTCTTGAGTTGGTGCCCTTCAGGTCTCTCATGGAACCTCCCCCTACTTCTAGACCCGAGGGATGCCGATATCCTAAAGTTGGCATCCTTAGTCGATTCACTAAAAGATATTGTTATTGACGATTCCTGTACTGACGTTAGGGTTTGAGGCCCAGATCCGAGTGGTTCGTTCTCTACTAGGTCCTTCTTCCAGCTATTGCATCCCGATAGAGAACTACCTACTCCTTTGTTCTCTACCTCGCATCTTTGGACTGCTAGGGTCCCACTTAGAGTCAAAGCCTTTGCATGAACTGTCCTTTTAAACAAAATCAATACCGCAGACAGCTTACAAAGAAGGAGAAAGTTCATGGCCTTATCACCAAAGGGTTTCCCTATGTGTTTAAGGCAAGGGGAGCCGGTGGACCATCTGTTTCTTTCATGTGACATTTCTATACAGATTTGGACATTCTTCACTAAGCTTGCAAGGGTGAAGTGGGTTAACCCAAGATCGATTAGTGAGATGCATTGCCAGTGGAGATTTCCCTTTATAGGGAAAAGAGGTCAGATCCTATTTGGAACTACATTTTTTGCGATCATTTGGGGCATTTGGGGAGAAAGAAATAGGAGAATCTTTGAGGATAAATCTAGGAGGATGGACTCCCTGCTTGATTCCATTATGTTTTTGGTGGCCTCTTGGGTGTGCATTCTACCAGAGTTTAGAGATGTGTCAGAGACGGATATCTTACGGTATTGGGAGGCGGTGATGGAGTTATAAAGCTGATCAAGAGAGACGGACTCAAGGAAGTGGATCTAGTTGATGGAAATTAATCCTTTGGGGCTCTGTTGATTTCTTACTTTTTCCTTGTCCTTTTGGCAGATTCCCTCTTTTGTACTGCTCTTCCTTTCTTATTAATGAATCCATCTTCGTTATTGATCAAAAAAAAAAAAAAACTGATGTAGTGGGATATCTGTCCCCCTTCTATGCGTCTAGAAGATGGTTACAAAATTACTTTAATCATAGCCTTCTATATAATTTAATCTAAGCCATTAAAATAAATTAACCTCATATGATCATGTAAAACTCACATGACTTCTAAAATCAAACCCTAAATGACAAAAATACCCCTAGAATTCGTCATTGTTTATGCAGTTAAACTTTGAATCCTATTTTGGAGACCAAAACATTAAAATTAAATAAAAGAATAGAAATAGCTACCAAAGGACTCAAAGCAATCTTTCCAATGAACCAAAGATCACTAGAAATAGAAACACGAGCATAAAGTCATGGCTCTTAGAAGAATACTGCATTATACTCCCTTTGTTGGAGAAAACTCATCCTCAAGTTTTTGTATGTGCTTTGGTTCTTCCGAACATGCTTTCTTCATATATTTTGAAATAGCATCCATAAATCTCTTCCATTGTGACATTTCAAAATTACTAAAACCTCTCGAGTATTGGAAATGTGGTACATTGGCTGAATGTAGGTGAAGTATAAATGCAGCCCAAATAATATTAATAACCACTGATTCTTTATCAAATATGTCTACAGGTGCAGCTTTTTGGCAACAATAACTTTTGACAATGAATTGCCAACTGACAAATTTTTGGATATCTATAGCTATGGGAACCATCGGTAATTCCTCATTCATTGAAATAAAAACCTCTTTTAATCACCAATGATTCAAGTGCTTTATCAATAACCTTGTCCCCACTAGAAACATTCAACCCATGACTTGAATTTCCACCAACATAAATTCGTAGAGAATCTCAATAAGCAATTTCTTTCTCAAAATTAAAAGAAAAAAAAAAAAAGGAGACTACATATGAGGTATTGACTCCCATTCTGCAACTCTCCCTTGAAGTGCTCAAAACTACTCGGTATTCATTCATGATCTCACACAAGATGTATACTAACCTGATCTTCTTCCCAACGAAAAAAAAAAATGCTCTGATACAAACTGATACATAGTGGGAAATTTGTCCCATTTCTATGCGGCTAGATGATGGTGAGAATATTACTTTAATCACCATCGAAGCCTAGGTTTCTTCAAGTAAAAGCAATGGAAAAAAATTGTCTAAACTAAGCAAGTCAATGCTCGTCGAAGAACTCAAAAGCCTAAAGGCTGATTTTCATTCAACGACTCCCAAAGACTCCTTACAACTTTCTCATAACATCGGTTTACAAGAAAAGAAACTCTAAAACCTAACTTAAGACTTAGGCAACTAATCTTAGCCCTCTATACAATTCAATATAAGCCATTAAAATTAAGTAATCTCGCATCACTTAAAATTCACATGACTTTTAAAATAAAATCCTAGTGGCAAAAATACCACTAGAATTCGTCACTTTTTATGCAGCTAAATATCGAATCTTATTTTGGAGATCAAAACATTAGAATTTCAATAAAAGAGTAACAATAGCTATCTTAGGATTCAAAGAGATATTTCCGAATGAATCAAACATCACCCGAAACAGAAACACGAGCGTAAAGTTATAACTCTTAAAAAACAACTACATCAGTGCTGAATCAATTTGAAAATGACTTTTGAATAGTTATTCTAGACACTTTAAACCATGCACCATTAGTACTGGACACGTACCGGGTTAAGATATTGACCATGGCACGAAAGGCAGCAACCTGAAAGTGGAAACAAGTAAAGAACAATTAAAATGACAGTACATAACAAAAAATCGAAACTTCAGAATTAATAAGTTCAAAGATGGTATGCATGAACCAAAGATATATTTTTAAGATAACATGGTGGAAAAATCCAGGCTTTTACAAATCATAGAATAATAAAAGCATGTAGTAGTGTTTAACATTTCTCGAACAAACATAACAATATATATGAAATGAAAAAATGCCCTTGCATTATTTATTACTAGACCTGGAGAGTTTCACCACCATCGCCTATAAGATGGAGAAGCATATTCAAGATGGGCTGAAGGAACTGTAGCAAGGCAGTGGAATCAACATTCTTTAAACTGTTGATGGCCTGCATACAAAACTTATAATTATCATAGCCTTTCTAGTAAGATCTCTCACCACTAGACAGCGTAACTAAGTTATCATTAAAAAGAATAAAACTAAAAAAAATAAAAACCTCTAACCTAATAATAAAAGTTTGTCAGTGATTGTATACAGATGTATATGCGTGTGTATTAGTAGATAGAAGATGTACGTCCACATCTTTTCCTCATGTAGTAGTATGTCATAGGTCTAAAAATCAAATAGGAATATAAAAGCAACACAAAAATAAGTAATAAATGAACAACATCTTTTCATATCATTATTCTAGATCTCCTTCAAATATTCAAACTCTCCCTCAATATTTCCTGTGAAGTTTTCAACAACAAATCTCTTTAACTGAGATTTCCCCAAAAAGATACTGAATTTCCAATAATTAAAACCACATTGATATTCCCATGAAATTTCTCCATTTTGAGAAGTAAATTCCTAAAAAGAATAAAAATTTAACTCTTGCTCCCTATTAGCTAATGTTGGAAATTTAACTTACTCAAAAACAATGATAATGGTTGAGTTGATAAGTAAACAAAAAGGTTGGGTGAAAGTACCTAATGAGATAATGATTTTGAGGACATGCTAAATTCAAGAGAAGATGAAGTTTAAATTAAGGATATAGTAATGTATTTACCAAGTGTTTTGAATAAGCACTTTGAAAGAGGAGACGAGCTTTGCAAAAATGCTTCAATTAGAAGGGTATCAGTCTCGCCAGAATTTTATGGTATATCAGCCTCTACTATTGTCAAGGAATGGCCAACATTAGTTTTTTCTAATGCTTAAACTTTGTAAGATTGGGACAGTAGAGTTGATATTCCTGCGAATTATGGTCTCGTTATCAAGTTACAGGTTTCTCATTTCTCTTTCTTTTTTTCTGTACAGGTTTTGTTGTTTTTCCGTGTATATGTAGGTTGGGATCATCCTCAAAGCCAATAATGAGATTTTCACAGCCATCAGATGCTTCCCTTGAGCAAAAGTGAAAATGCTCAGAAAGACTTGCAGCACATGATATATGGTTTTGGAGACGAACCCAATCCACTTCTAGAAACCGTTTCACTAGTAGAAGACAATGTTATTGAGTATATCGCGGATATGCCCAAGATGTTGCATCTAAGAGAGGAAAGCTTTTAACAGAGGACTTTCTATATCTGATCCGCAAGGATATGCCAGAATTATATCAACGTACGCAATTATTGACAATGATTGAGGAGCTGAAACAAGCAAGAAAAGGTTTTGAAGTTGATGAAGAGAAGCTGGCAACAACTGATTGATATGGGGAACCTGTTTTATCCTTTGGGGCTCAGCAATTTGATGTGGTCCCCAAAAAATAAATGCAATGTTAATAACAGTTGCTATAAATGTGTGTAAATCAAAGTCAATTTACTAATTTCCTTTTCAAATAAAAAATAAATAAGTTGGTAGTTTGTGGATATTCTCAATCCCTCATTATATCTAACCTGGCTTGTACTTTATCTTCTGTTTCTTCAATGAAATTATTGCTAACTTTCAAAAATTGTTGAGAGCGGTGACTTCGTCATTATTATTTGATTCCTAACAATTGCCTTTTTCTTATTAAGAGTATTGCTTTTACATACAAATGTATTCCCATATAAATAAAGAATGGACTCTCTCTCTATTATTTTTACTTTCTTTCTTATTCCACTTCTTCCTTTCATACTAAACTATTAACCTATCATTTTTACTTCGAATTTGAGCATCCTATGATTCTTTTATTATTTCCTTTTACATCTTCGTGAACAGTATGTGAATAACACCTCATAAACATTAACCCATGAATTCATGTATAAAAAGGCATCTTTTGGTAGATCTGAAAAACGGTTTCTAGTTGACTATATGAAGCTACTCTGTACCTATTATTGTTGTTTGGAGCGGTATGATCTACGCTACTTCATATCAAGGTTATCAATTTCGATTTTTCCTGAGATTTTGCCAGGGGGGCTGGCGAAATTTCGAAGAAATATCGCCGAAATAGCAAAAACATTCTCCAATTTGGAGAAATATTGGGGAAAAAACAAATTTTAATTCCAAACTTTTTAAGGGTTTATATGGGAGTAAAATATACCTAAAAGACCTAAAACATGAAAAAAAAATGCATACATATATAGGTAAGTACGGATGCGTGCAACCTGTAGGGGGAATTCAGTAAATTTTCCTTCATTTTGCCAACCCCAACTAGTTGGGATAAGGCATAGGATGATGATTATTACAATTCACTTTTTATCAAATTTTTTCTAAGTGTTTGCATTATTTATGTATAATATATGTTTATAATAATATGTATTATTTAACTAATTTTTTGAATTAAAACGTAAAAAGGGGAAATCCAGTAAATTTCCCCCGTATTTCATGTCACCGGTCTAGAAAATGGCTAGGTCATATTTACCCCATAAAACCATGCTTCATATAACGAGGTCACCTTTTGTGACCATCTCTTCCTGCATGTGTTTCAAGTGACTTGAAGCCGTGGAACCCATCTGATTAATAAAATACTTGTTATATGTATAACAATGTTCTAATCTTTGGTTGTGTCAGTTATAGAGAATGTTTTATGCAAAACAACCCCTTGTTGATTTTTTTTTATTTGGGAGACTACTAAATGTTTGGTGATTTGTTTGGTCTGCCCAATCATAAGTATTGTCAATCAGCAGTCATATGGACACTATAGTAAAGTTGCATACGAGTGTCAAGAAAGCAAACAAGGAATACGTAAGATGTAGTAATCACCAAGAAACTGGTCATGTAAAACAAAGGTGTCGAGATTTGGTAGAATGTCTATCTCATTATGGTATGTCAAGCTGATCTTCATAAAATAAAATGAGATTCGCGAAGAGTACCTCTACCTTTGCTTTTGCATACTCAGATACTCATGCCACCACTGTATTAGCATCCCGTAAGTTCTAGCTTCAAGGAGCCATGCCACAATTTTATCAATACCCCATAATTCATATGATTTTCTATCATGGACAGTTGCCTTAGATCACATGACGTGTATGTCCTTACTATTCTCTTCATATTTTGTTTGTTCTGGTAGAGGAAATGTTTGCTTAGCTGAAAGTTCGTTCTTTTCTAATGCTGGAAAGGAAAATGTCAGTATTCTTCCACACAAGGTTTGCCATGTCGATGTCGCCTGTGATGTAGCCAGGTGGCATTGGCAACATGGTGTAAAAAAAGGGAAATGTCGGGGAAAGGTGGGGAAACCATGGGTTTTTGATGGATTTTTGCCCCAAACTTTAAACATGTCTAAGTAAGGCCTAAATGCATCCAAATACATCAAAAAATGCAAAAACGAAATGCCTACACATTAAAAGTCATTACTTGATGGGGGTTACCTTACACGCTATCGGGTTTGTAAGCTATAAAAAAGATGCTACATCTAATTAAGCCAAACTAAAAGTGAATGTAAGTCAAACTAAAAGATACACAAAACTAGAAATCAAGTGTCATATCCATGATGGGGGAAATGATGAGGAAA
>JAUPMG010026081.1:0-14906 GCA_031762675.1 Pachysandra terminalis | reverse complement strand
ACTCTTTCTAATCCTAATCCACAACCAATCTCAATCTAATTTGAATTAGAAACAAATCTATTCTAACCTCCATCCTATTTAATTTACCAAACTATCCCCAATTAGTCTCACACATTTTTCACTTAAGTTAAGTCCATTTTGATTAAGCCCATTACTTAGGCCGACTTCACTAATTAGATTAGTTAAGATTATTAAGTCCTATAAACTAATTAGTCCAGCCCATTAATCCTAATTAGTGTTCCATACGTCTAACTCAAATCCAGCCAAATTTAAGTTTAAGAAATTACACTATACTCCCCCAACTATTTCATTAGTTATGTTTTGACCCCCAATTAAACAATTGAATTACAATTAAATCCTTATTTCTGGTTTAGGGTCATTACAGATGGTGTGTGAGAAAGTTATCGATTACCATGTTTATACATGTGATATTGGTGGTATGTGAGTAATATGATTATTATGGTAAGAATGTGATTAAATATGATTGTTTACTAATATGAGGATGATTATAAAGCATGTTCATGAGAATGATTCTAAGTATATGTATTATGCGGAAATTTCTTGAATATGCGTGTTATTATATACTGTGAAAATGGTTAGGGTAGTTTTCACCCCCCCAAAACCCATGACACGAATCCTTATGCGGGTGGCATGGATCTCGAGGGAGACCTTCGGGTTCTACGCATGGAACGCGGATCTCTATCAATCCACAAGCATAAAATAAATGATACCTTTATTGAAAATCAGAGTGTGGAAGTTAACTACAAATCAAATCAAATATAACAACATAATCCAATGGTCCACAGCTTTAGAAGAGCCAGGACCTATACATGAATCCCAAACTATCAATTCCAAGGTGACATGATGGTCATAATGTATCATGGAGTATCAAGTTGAATCCCCGCAGGTAGGCTAGAGCCTTCTGGTCAAACTTAACTCCAAAAACCAAATTCCAACTAACAGCATAATCCCCACATCATTCACCAAACAAATCCATTCAAAGTCCAACACCTGTACCCCTGAGCTAGCCTCATCGGCAGGGTCATCGGTGGACCAGTACCTGTCGGTGGGGTATTTTACTTACAAATCAACGTTCTGTCGGTAGGCTCACCGGTGGACCGGTGCCTACCGATGGATCATCTTCTGTGCACACAGTGCATTGGTGAAGCTACCGGTGGACCGGTGCCCACCGAAGGTCCAAATTACACTATAAACAAGGCTCTGTCAGTAGGCTTACTACCGACCACATCACGATCTGGGTATTTTTTGGCCTGCTGAAAACCCATCCTTTGATCACAAATCCGATCAATATGTACTCAAACACCAAAAATCAATCAATAGCAATGTAGACGAATCTAAACGCATTAACCATTATATTTATCAAGAATCAACCACATATTGTAGAACAAGAAAGAAATCAATGGAACTTGAATCAAACGAAATCTGAAATCCATAAGAAGATTATACTGTAAGAATCCACTTACCTGAGATTGTCTTGAATCCGTAAATTATCTCTTGCTTCCTCTTCTTCCTCTTATTCTCTTCCAACAGGCTGCAATGGAGAAAAAGGAGTTGAATCTCAGCTTCAAAACCAACTCGGCCTCTCTCTCTCCTTTTCTCTACTCAATCCCTCTCAATCTCTAAGGTCTGAAGAATAAGGAAGGCTAGGGTTAGGGGAATGGCAACTAACCCTAGTCACCTTCCCATTACCATGCTAACTAACCCCACGTTCTCCACGATACCACCTCGCACTAATTCAAAATCTCTCTTAGGTTATAACAAAAGGTACCCCTAAGGTCCACCAAATAACACTAAGATCCCAAAAACTGCTATCCCCAAAACTCTATTAACTAATAAACCATAGGATAACTAATTAAGTAAAAATGTAAATAATTTTTTATACAAACGTAAAGAATAAATGGGGTATCCTTTTAGTGGATTTAGGTCCTTACAGTAGTTTCCTTGGATTTACCTGTTGAGCCTCCAAAGCTCACCACTACTTGAAACAAGTTTTCCTCAAGAGTGATGGCTGGACATGGAGAGCTGCATGATGGTTGTGATAATTGTTGTTGTGGAATTTAATGAACAATGTTGTTTTTCTTTAGTTTGATTTTTTGATAGAAATACTATTTTGACCGTTTTGGGCATTGGTTGTAAATACTTTTTGTTGGTTTGGAGAAGTTTAAATTTAGACTCAAGGAGTTTAAGGTTTAAATTTTATGAGACTTCCGCTGGTTATTTTGTTATGCTCTGTTGGACCATAACGTATGGTTTAGATGGTTTGGCCGCATCCAATGTTTGGATCCGAAGGTCATTCCCTTGGAAATCCTTGAGATTCCATATCTCGGATTCGGGGCGTGACAGATTGGTATCAGAGCTGTAGGTTAGATTACCTAGGGAAAATAGAACATAGATATGAACATTAACACTCACATGGGTGCAATGGTGTGATGTGTGTTGTTTGTATAATATGATTGTGGGATTACTCGTTACGATTGCTCTAGGTTAAGTTATCTAGAGGTTCTAGAGTTTTTGTGAAATCCTATGAAAAGAACATAGGTACATGTTAACCTAGGAATCACATATGTGAACTGTGTGTTGAGTGTTTCTTGTAATTTGTTTGATGTTGCGTCATTTATTTTGAGTGGTGTGTTCTCTATGATTCTATGTGATATGTATGTATATATGTATAGTACTTTTGAATTTTATATGTAGAGACAAAGCATCCTAAGAATCACTTCTATGGAGTTGTGTACTGAAAGCTCAGTATTGTGTGCAAATTTCTTGATCTGAAGTGGATTGCTTTGAGTGGGGTGCTTCATGTGGATTGTTTGATCTTGAGAAATGCCTTGAATGGTCTGTTGTGTACTTTTTGTGTAATGCTTTTAATTTTATGCTGTGTACTTCTTGTGAAGTGCTTTGAATCGTGTGTTGTGTGCACATGTGAAATGTTATGTGTTGTATGGTTGCTGAATCATGTGTGTAATATATAAATGGAAGAGTCTAGATTTGTTGTGGTTGAATGATATCATGGTATATGCTTCGTTTGTGATGCGATTTACTTACATAATGATTTTTGTGATAATTGGACCTTTGCATGATAAATATAAAAGTGTGATCCTTGCTTTCCTTCTAAGGTGATGGGATTGTTGTAGCTGCACATACATAAATCCTAAAACTTTAGCTCGATGGTTAAGGACCACCAGAGAGAGAGAGAGATATTGTTTACTATTTTTTGAGCGGTGAGTGTAACTCTTCATCTACAAGGATTAGAAACTAGTAGACCTTATATGTGAACAACTATTCCTTCATGCTCCACAAGATCTATCATATTTGCATTAATGAAACTTTTTTTTTCTTTTGGAATAGTAACTAATTTTATTCCAAGTGAAGAAATGAATCTTACAGAGGATATTCCCCTCCCTATACACATGCTCAATCACACAAGACCTGAAGCTTTCTAAAAGGGTTCTGATTTCCTGTATTAAGTGGTTGTACTTCCATGGGATCCTAGTTTGATGATCATTCAATAGATTCTTAGCTCCAAGAGAATCCGTTGCCACAATTAGTTCGCTTATACCGCAATTCATTGCCTGTTTAAGCCTAATACTGATAGCAATCTTAGCTTCATCTGCCACCTCTCTCTTGATTTGTTCAATTACATACTCTTCAGCTCTATATTCGTTACTGAAAATCCAGGCATTCCTCCCTCTCCACAGGTTGTAAACCATAGAAGAAAATGCAAGCTTTCTAATTGTAACGACCTAAACTTTCTTGATTGTGCAAGTTCTGACTCCTGAACCATGTGATGGTTATTTAATTTTGTTTGGTTTAACCATCTGGTTAATCCGACCATGTGATCGGGTGTGCCGTGCCTTACCGGCATGGCTGCACACACCGTAGCATGACCCTTTTATAGATCATGATGTGTGGGGAGGATAGTTTGAATCCTAGGGCTGTGATGTGTGTTCTTTGATTTGCATTGTATGGTTAAGATTTTAGGAGAGGGCTTTTTGGTAAATGAATTAGGATACCAACTCCCACTCACCCATTTACCCTATAGTCTTAAGAGGTTAGGATATAGTTTGGTGTGTTAATTTTTGGGTTACAACTTAAACCTAAGGATTAGGGATTTCATATTACTCTTCTTACTTAAGTAGAAACACAAGCTATGCTTAGAAACATTTTTTCCTTTACTTGTTTTTGACTTGCTTGGAGACTTTGGAGAAGGAGAACTTAGGGCTTGAGGAATTCTAGCATTTTCTCCCACATTTCTCTCAGGTAAGTGAACTAGTTCCTTGATTTGAGTAGTGCCATAGGTATTTTCCATTGAAAACCCTTATATATATTGCTTTTGTTTATCAATGATCCACCATATATGCACAAAACATTGTGATTGATGCTCCATTTCATGATAGAAGTATTATTTGTGATGAGAATGTTAGAGTGATACTCTTCTTTGACCTTCCCTTTGAATGAAATGAAATTTCGGGATGAAACCCCCGATTTTAGCCTATTCGCGACGTTCGGCGACCTACTAGGTGCGCCGAACGGCTTGCCGAACACCTTCAGGAAGCTTCGGCGGACTACTCGGTGCGCCGAGAAGGTCGCCGATCACCCTAGACATTTTCTGGACTTACTGGAAATGTCTCCAAATGACAGTCGGCGTGCCGAGGTGTGTTGGCGCACTAAGGTGTGCGCCGAGGAAGGCTTCAGTGCGCCAAATAGGACACCGAAGACCTCGCCAAGTGGAATACTTGGATTTCTGTTTTGGTAATTACGTTCACACTACATGATGTTCATCCTACTGCTTTTGATTGTGTATAATTGCACTTCTAGATGAGCTTTCATTCTATTTTTCATGATTTACTCTATGAAGTTGTGAACTAGATACAAGTGAACATGTGGCATCAAGTATATACATGAACTATGCTACACCTTGTACACAAAAGTGAATGTTTAGTTAATGTTCACCAACACACTTGTACTTCATTAACTCTCGACCCTAGCTTGGTCCAAGAATATTACCTTGTCCTCCGAGACCATGTGATGGATTCTCGTGAGCTGAATAAGAGTGATGTGATGTAAATCCCACATCTAGTGAAGAGATTGGCGAGGGCGAGTTGAGGGATTAGCTACCCCAAAACACTCACTTATTGCCCAAGAGCATTTTTACCCAAGAATACTCACGTTGGCGAAATCTTGGACGTATAATATATAAAAGAGAGAGTGAGACCTCTGTAGTGCGTCGATTGTCATGGTTTCCTGAGGGCATACTCGTGTTGGTGAAAACCTCGGTATTTTATCCCTTGATCAAAAATAAGTGGGGGGATTGTGCCTCCTTGGTTGAAAGCCCATAAAACTATGTTGTACACATAGAATAATCCTATCCCTTAGCCGTGAATATGGGGATGAAGTCACGTTGGTGGGTGGGACATCCTGGATAGTCGTATTGTGATCATGAGAAAACATGCCATATTTACATATCTGACAGACTACATTTCATATTAGATTGTTTGATTAGATCACATTGGTGATTAATGTAAGTTAAGTGCGCAGCATGCATGAAATTAAGATTGGCCTCATGCATTCATATACATAAATTCATTTGGTTGTTATATCCTTAAGCTTTCCTTGACTAGTGGATGCGACCCTAAGTCAAACATGAATTATTATGAACTCGTTTACTTACTGGCTTTATAGCTCACGCTTTCTAGCAAACAACTTTCAAGATCTCTAGAAGAAGAAGTGGCCGGGGAAGGTGAGACCAAAGAAGAGCCCGTTGATGATGAAGAAGACTTTTATTATGAGTAGTTGGTTGTAATATTGTAAATAATATTTTGGATTTTGATATTATTTTTGGACATAGTTTACAGGAAATCTGATTTTAACCTAGAACTTTATTTTGAAATCTTTCGTTGTAATACATGTGATTATCATATGAAATGTTTTTTTTTCATAATACTATCTCTGACGTTTTTCTTTGATATTTGACTACTCCCTTGTTTAAGGGGTGAGAGTTACATCTAAACTCCTTCGGAAATTTTTCCTAGTAAAATTTCGGGTGTGGATGTGACACTAATAATGTCAGCAAATTTCATACCAGCATAAGCTTTTGCACACCACATCACAAGCTCAGGCCATTGTTTATCAGGTGGAGAGGTAAATCCAAGTTTGTTAATCTCAGTCCATATCCTCTTCGAGTGGTTACATTCAAAGAATAGATGTATGTGTGAGTCAGTCATGCCTCTACAAAAAACACATCCCCCAGATTGGATCACTCCAAAAGTCATCAGCTTATCTTGAGTAAGCAACCTCAGCTTAATAACTAGACAACATATGAAAGCCTGTCTAGGACTGTGGTGCTTAAACCAGATTAGTTTACCCCAATTCACCCTACTACCTATTATGTTTAAGGCCAAATAAGTATCCTTTATAGTAAAGTTAACGAATCTACTTGGGGTCCCTTTAGCAAGTAGTTATGAATCTGAACCTTATGAATGTAAGCCCAAATACCTCTCAATATTAGGTTTTCAAAAGTAGAAGCAGACTACACAAAATTCTGAATTATGCAACACACTTTGCTTTCTCTATCCATATGCTCTTGGTATATAGTTCTATTTGTCACCAAAGAATGAAGGGGACCTTTAGGATGCCAACAGTCCTATAGTAGATAGATATTATTTCCATCAACAATATGATTCAGCAATAGGTTACTTGCATCCTTTCTCAGCATTAAAATTTTCATCCACGCCCACGAGCAAGATATCGGGCATTTTATACTCCAAAATATTCTGAACTTAATGAGATATCTCCTTGTTCATTTGGCCCAAATACCCTAATCATCAGATACTAGCAGCCATATGTATCTCATGATAGCTACCTTATTCCACTCTTCAAGGTTGCAAAGTCCTAATCCTCCTTCCCTTTTGGGTGTACACACAGTTGTCCAGCCCACAAGATGTTTCTTATGCTTACCTTCGTCACCATTCCATTGGAAGTCACTGTAAATTCTATTAAGGTCTCTAATCACCTTCTTAAGCAGGATAAACTTAGTCATCCAATAAGAAGATATGCTCATATGCACACCCCTTATCATTTGGATCTTTCCAGCATAGGAGAGCCTTCTTCCTTTCCAGCAGCTAACTCTGTATTTGGTCCTTTGTATCTTACAGCTTAGTCTCTTAGAAATAAGAGGTACCCCCACGTAGCCGGGAGTGTGCCCAATTGTAGTTGCATAGCCTATGAACCCCCCCCCCCCCCTTTCAAGTCCTCATCAATACCAGCAATAAGAATATTGCTCTTCCTTTTGTTTATTCTTAGACCCACAGTAGCTTCAATCCACTCAAAGTCTCTCCGAGTGCATTCATTCGATTTTTAATCTCCATTAGAGAATGATGTAGAAGTGAGACAAGACATAATCCAATCAGTAAACTTTCCAGGAATCCCCAAGAATTTAGCATTTCATATATGAAATCCCATCCAACAGAATCATATGCTCATTCTATATCAATCTTCATAGCACATCACTAAGGCCCCTTGTTTAGGTGGTAATCGTGAAGGAGCTCATGCACAAGACTTATATTGTCTGAGATTCTCCTACTAGGGATAAAAGCAATCCCCAATCAGTTGGTTTAGCAGTGGTTTGATCCTATTAGATAGGATCTTTGAGATTCATTTATAACATTTTTACGACCTATTGGATTGTAAACCTGAGATTTTAACTATAGATTCCTTGATTAATTTACATGAACACGAATTTGAATTTTTATTATAAGTTATTGGAATTGAGTTGTAAGTACATGAATCTGAAATTTAGTTTATTTTACTGGATCTATTCAAAGGAATGTAAACCTGAGCTTTCATTATAGTCATTCGATTGACTTATAAGTACCTAGAATTAGACTTTTATATAATAAAAAATAATGTATCAATGTATGTTTTGTATAATGAAGTACTTGGTAATGAGGTCAAATATAACACGCCATTACCCATGAAAATAATATAATGGTATGAACGATAAAGTATGTGTTTTGAATGTATGTGTGATAGCATATTCTTGCTGAGATTATTCGCATGTGTTACAAGTGTTGTCTATTAAGGAAAGTAGTATGAAAGTAATATTGAATCAAATTATGATGAGTGTGTTATTGTAAACATATAAATATAAGTTTAAAACAGTGTAAATAATTATAATTAATGGTATAGGGAGAATTAATAAGAGATTAAATAATAAAATTACAAGTGTAGACATTAATTGAATAATAAATAATTATATCATGATTTGTATATGGATTAATAAAAATTGATGCTGATTTGAAAATTTATGAATGGTATTATTATAAGTAGATACCAATACAAAAGAAATTATTTTTTTATTTATTGACTGTAAATATTGAAGAGAACCTAGTGCAGGAAATTTACGTAAATATGAAGTGTAGGTTAGTAATAATAATATTGCATTATAGATATAAGTAAACTGTGTAAGTGCAGTGTTGGATGAGTAATCAATTGATTGTGTATAAAAGTAATTATATTGTTAAGCGCTTAATTATGGTGCATAAGAAATACCCTAATTGTGTTTGTATAAGTGTAGGTCACATGTGTGTGAATGAAGTAAAACAATATAAATGATTAAAAATCAGGTAAGAATACAAATGTGTGATTAAGAATGAAATAGGTGTATTGTTGCTCAACTAGGGTTAATGAAAATGAGAGAAAATATGATACAAAAGTTTTAATGAGGCAACTGCGTGTGAGTGTGTCATTGTGACACTAATTGAGTGACCAAATAATATAGTAATGTTATGAATAATACTTTTGTAGCGTTATTATAATTTCTAATACTATTTTAACAAAGTGTTTGACTTAATGTGTGTATTGTAGTTGTAGTCACATTTAAATTATTAAATGATAACAATTAACAAAACAGCTTCAGGAATAGGTAATTAATCGTGAGATAAAATGCTTAGAGCGGTGAGTAGGAGTTGTTGAGTTATTAGTTATAATATAATATCTATGTTATCATGATAAATAGAGGTTTAGAAATCTATAGTCATAGCAATTATATTACTTATGAATATATGTAGTTGACACTCTTAAACTTTAGACACATAAATCGCTTGAGTACATGACCTCTATTTATCATGATAACAGAAATTCATAGTTTCCCTACTATGAAAGTAAATGTAAACAGAAATCATAAATCGCTTGAGTACATAACCATATGAAAATTCTCTGCAAACTAATTCATTTTATCATATGGTGAGATTTAAGATTGATTGTATTTAACTATGGGATGAAATTTAATATTAGAAATTTCAAGCTAGGGTGATTGAAACTTTTATACATATGTCTTACTTTAAATAAGCATATTTGATGAGAAATTATGATAGTGAGATGACTTTACCTCATTGATATATTGGGGAATACAACTCTATTGAACGAAAATGGTGATCCATTAACCTTGACAAGATAATAAGAAGCAAGAGTGAATTAAATTCAATTAGACGGTTGAATATAGAATTAGAACAACCGTAAATTTTGAGACGAAATTTCTTTTAAGGGGGAAGATTGTAGTGACCCTTGTCCACAAATTATAATTAATCTAATTTAATTATAATTAATAGGAATGTTTTACGAAAGGTCATAAAGGACAGTAAGTCTACTTCACTAAATTGGTAATTATTTTGTAATAACGACAAACTATAGAGACCATTGTGTTAATATTGAAAATATTTTGGTCACTAATATAATTCTAAATTTTTCTGGAATTAGGTTTTTTGATTTGGACGCATGAAACAATGGGGATGGGGTGGTCAAATGACCAAGTCATTAAGGGTATTTTAGACTATTTCTATATATTTGAATTTGAATTAGGTTTAGATAGAGATGGAAGGGATTTATAATCCCCTCCACCTTCCAAATAGGATACGTGGGATTTATGGGAAGGTTTCTCATAACCAATTCCAATCCCTTGCCTTGTATCACACAACCAAAGGAGGAAAGGAGAGGGAAAACTATATTTGAAATGGGGTTTCAACCATAGAGAAAAAAGAGAAAAAGGACAACAAGAAAGAGAAGAAGGAAGAATAGCAAAGGGAAAAGAAGGCTAGGGAAAGATTTGTGGTGATCTTTCAATTCTAAAAGTTACAGAAAAGTCTTGGGAAGAGAGGTAGGTTTTTCCTTAGTAATTACGCTAGTCATTTTCATAGGATTATGATAGCAAGTAATAGATATGATGATCTAGGATGGATTTTCATGAGAATAATAGGTTGTTAAGGTATGATAGTTGATATGTTTGTATTAGAACAAGTATGGATTGATGTGTATGGTACTAACTTGATTTGTATAATGATTTAATGATCTAATGCTTGATTTGATGTATATTAGGATGTTTGATGTGTAGGATGTTAGAGATAATGGATTCGTGATAAAAACCATGATTCTGGATGTTTGTAAGTTATTTTTTGGATAAAATATGTTTGGTACGAATTATAGGGATTTTTCGGGTTGCCACGAATTTCAGTTTGACCCAAGGTCAACCAAACCACCGACCGAAAATCACAAATATGGTCCAAATTCTTTGGACCAACACCCGAATTTGAGAGGTACCGAACTTGAGGAGCCGAAGTTTTCGGTCAACCTCATGGTCGACCGAAGCCTATTGGCTCCCATTTCAGGTGAACAACAAGGTCTTGGTTTAGTGAGGTTGAGTATGTTGTTAGTTTTGCCTAGGAAAGTCTGTATGAATGTTTGTGAAACAAAAGGATTCAATTGCCTCTGTTTTGGTTTGTTGTGAAAGATTCTAATGTGTTTTAGTCTATGGAACTATGTGGAGTGTGATATGTGTGTAATGAAGTTGTGTGAGATTGATGTACTGTGTAGATGATTAGTGTATGGATTTACATGTATTTTTGTGGGGTCCCTTGTTACCAGGTTTGTGTGTATAAGTTTTAAGAGTGATCCTAGAAGGTTCACTATGTTGTTTCAGAACTCCCCAAGTGAGGAGGGTCTGGTGATCTATGTGTGTGTGTTCTTCAGAACTCCTAGGAGGGTCTGATAAGGTGGTGTTAGTATGAGTCTGTTTAGGGTGATTTCTACCAAGGGCTAACTTGTCTCCTAAAAGGAAATGTGGTGGTTCTACCATGGGTTAACATGTCTCCTAAAAGGAATGCGGTGATTTCTACCATGGGTTAACTTGTCCCCAGAAAGGAAATGTTATGGTGTTTTCCTACCTTTGGGTACTTAATCCCTGAAAGGAAATGGTTGGTTGTGTTGTAGCACATCCCTTGGATAGAATTACCTGAAGGAGATGTGAGTGTGATTTCATGGTTAGGCTAGGCCTAACCCCCCGCATTTGCATACATTCCATCATAAGCATGGTGCATCATACCGTTCAACTCATTAGCATTCTTGTATGTGTTTGTCATTTCATCATCTGATTGCTATATGTTGTGTTCATATTCATTGACTGCATGTTTGTGATGTGGAATGATGTTTGGTTATTGAATGTTGTGTGTTATTATGAATGAGAACTATGAGATTGGTGATTCATGAGAAAGTGTGTTTCAGCATGATTAAGATCATGAGGTTATTGGTTTATGAGAAAGTGGGTTTCAGCATGATTATGATCATGAGAATGTTTGTTATGTGAAAGTTGTGTTTAGTACTATTGTGATTATGAAATGATGGTGTGTGAGAAAGTTATAGATTTCCATGTTTATAAATATACTTTTGAAGTATATAAGAATTAAGATTATTACGATAAGAATTTGGTTTATGATGATTGCACTATTATGAGAATGGTTATAAAGCATGTTAATGAGAATAATTTTAAAATACATGTGTTATGTGGAATTGCATGAATATGAGTATTATTATATGCCTATGAAAATGATTATATTAGTTTCCTTGGATTTACCTATTGAGCCTCCAAAGCTCACCCCTACTTGAAACAAGTTATCCTCAAGAGTGATGGCTGGACCTGAAGAGAATTATTTGATGGACATGATACTTGTTGTTGTGGTCCTTATGAATAATGCTATTTTTATCTAGTTTGATTTTATGGATTAGACTTAATGATTTGACCCTTTTGGGCACCCAGTTATATTTGAATTTATATTGGTTTAGAGATTAAGTTTAATTTTACATTCAATGAGTTTAAGGTTCAAATTTTATGAGACTTCTGCTGGTTATTTAGTATGCTCTGTTGGACCATAATATATGGTTTAGATGGTTTGGCCGCATCCAATATTTGGATCTGAAGGTCATTCCCTTGGAAATCCTCGAGATTCCATATTTCGAATTCGGAGCATGACAGATTGCTATCATATCTCTAGGTTGGATTACTTAGGGTGAAGAAAACATAGAAATGAACATTAAGATTCACATGAGTGCAATTGTGTGTTGTGTGAATAACCTAAATTGGGTGATTACTTGTATGATTACTCTAGGTTTAAGTCATGAATTTAGAAAATTCAGGAGTCTAGCGAAATCCTAGGATGAGAACATAGAAACACGCTAAACTAGGAATCACATTTGTGGACTATGTGTTGAGTGCTTATTGCAACCGTTTGATATTGTGTGAATATCATGAGTAGTGTGCCTTCTATGCTTATATGTGATATGTATGTGTACATATAGGGAACCTTTTGAACTTTACACTTAGAGACAAGCTAGCCTAGGAACCATATCTATCGAAGTGTGTGTTGCATGCAGAACACTGTGTGTAAATTGTTTGATCTGAAGTAGACTGCCTTAAGTGGGGTGCTTAAAATGCTTATAGGTAATGTATGCATGTATGTATATATATAAAATATATGTGTGTGTGTGTGTGTGTGTAAGTATAAATGATTTTCTACAAACTTAGAGGGAAGAAAGAAAAGGAGATTGAGAGGGAAGAAAGAAAAGGAAGAGAGAATATGGAAGAAGAGGAAGGAATATTGTCGGAAGAAGATGGCAAAAGAGAGGATGGCTAAGGAGAAGAAGGCGAAAGTGAGGAAAGTGACTAGAGCACGAAAGCATAAGGTTGATCCGGAAGAAAAGAAAGAGAGGAGGAGGTTGATCAAACAAGCTTTGAAGAGACAAGAAAAGCTAGAGGAGGAAAGGGATGACGATTATGGTTCTCTAGATCGGGATATACAGGATCATGAGGTAGGGATTTCCTTAGTTCTAGGGTAGGCATGTTAATAGAATATGATAAAGCTATAGTCTAACGCATATAGGATCATGATGTTGTATGTGGTAGAATTAAGCCTGAAAACTATGAATTTTCCATGTTTGTGTGAAGATTATGTCTAAAATTGTGGAATTGTGAAAAATTAGGTAGAACCCTTAGTTATGGACTTTGATTCATGAAGAATTAGTGATAACCTCAAATACTAAAATGGTAAAAAATTGACTAAAATAAGAAAACTAAAAGAAAACATCATAGATTAATATCACTTACTTGACCTATCTAAATCTAACTATCCTAAAATGTATTAATTAAACTTAATGAAAAATAAAACTAGAACAATTAATATAATGATTCACAAGATGGACATTCAATCACTCAAATTAGACACATAAATGAAAATTAGAACATACTTAAATGGAATCAATAGCAAGCCATATTGCTGAATTCTTCAATAATTGAACCCAATAACAATTTGTTCACAAAATTCAAACAAGATGGAAAATAAACAATTAGAATTACCTATATTGTAACTCAAATGTGAGCAGTGTTCTGGCTTTGAGCTCTTAATTGTGCTTGGCTTAGAGATGGATAGCAATTGAATGATGCTCTCCCCGTCAGATTCGGGTGGTGAAGAAAACAGGGTAATAGGAGAAGTGTGATTTGGATTCTGGCTTCAAAAGAGAAGAGGGGTTAATAGAGAGTTGCAGCAAGTGAAATGGGTGTGTTGTAGGTGGTATCAGTAGCAGAAAATGAGGGAGAGAGAAGGGTGTTTCGGTAGGTGAACAGAGGTAAGGAGATGGAGGTTTGGAGGTGCATAAATGGAGGTTTCAGACGAGATTGGGTTGGGTTCGGTTCTGGTATACGATTGCTGGTTTCTAGGTTGGGGGTAGGAGTTGTGTTGAAGGAATGGAATTCAGGTGAAGGTTTTGCAGGTTTATTTCATGTGCTAAAGTGTCACGACCCAAACTTAAGAAAATTCTCGTGAGAACCCTTATATTCGAACCACAACTCTCACGCCAATCGTAATCAGGAGTGATAATCAATATCGAACCATATTTAACAAAAATTTATTAAACTTAAAAGGAATCTAATTTAATAAAAAAATATCCAAAAGAATAACCTACTTATTACATTCATAACAAAGAACAAATCTTGTAGCGAAAAATAAAATAATAAAAGTCATATTTCAAGTAAAATCCAAATCCCTAACCCTATACATGATATCTAAACTATGAAATAAAGCGATAAATTCGGTAGCAAAACTTCACGTAGAAATCACTCCAATCCTTGACTAAGGCCAGCATGTTCACAATAAAGTATTTCATCTTGCTCTCAATAATAATTATTTTCCTCATCTAAGTTACCTGAAATGGTTGTCATAAGATGTCAGTTACACTCAGCCCAGTAAGTAAAATCAATTAAGTAACAATCTCAACCCGAATTAAGATCTATACCGATATGCAAATATACAACATAAAAACAATGCATAAATATGTCAAATATGCAGATAATGCAATGCATGGTCAGATTATTAATGAATGAATGCATGCTCATGCAAAAGACTGTAACGCCTCGATCCCAGAGACTTACATCCCATGAGGGAAGGCATGGATCACGAGGTGAGACCTTCGGGATCTATTACTAGACCACGGATCGCATATCAAAACTACTAAAAATTAACAACTCACATGGTGGAACTAAATCTTTTTCTTTTCATTAATAACTT